>CM075194.1:285000-317500 GCA_037577475.1 Chaunax sp. Z400 | reverse complement strand
AAACTCCCTGAACTGAGGCCACATGAAATGAAGCACCTTAAGGAACCACATCTGATGGTGGGAGAGAGCCTCAACCAATCAGCTGCTGCCATCGGCTTCTGGTCACTTTCAACGGGTCCAACTTTTAAGCAGGACCTCGAGTGGATAAATCCTGCCGTCTTTTCCCTCCAGTCCTTTTCATACAGCAGCAACGCCATGTTTGTTTACACTGAACAAACCAATGACATAATCACGCTGATCCAGTGTGTGATGTCAGGTAGCATGCTAGCATTCCTCAAGCTAAAGACACTTGTCATGCAACACGTCAGTGTCTAGTGTGATGTTTAACTTCGGCGTCCAGCAGCACTTTGTAAACAATGGAATCACATGACAACAACAACAATCATTAAGCATCATTTAGCACTCACATGAACAAGTGCAGCGCGGGTAGAGACATGCTAATGTTAGCTACAGCACAGGGTGCAGACAAGCTAACATTAGCTACAGTGCAGGCTGCAGACATGCTAACGTTAGCTACAGTGTTGGCGGCAGACATGCTAACGTTAGCTACAGTGCTGGCTGCAGACATGCTAACGTTAAACATCTAAACATGTTACTATGACAGCTGCACATGTTAAACATTGTTTGTTTAAGCCAATAAGATGAACTTGTCATTCTTGGACAATCAGTTTCATTACTATTTGAGGGGCAGGCGGGAACAGCCTGCAGACCTGGATCAGAGGGGCAGTGACTGACAGCCGCTGCTGTCCTGCCAACCAGAGAGCGTTGAGGATAAAGGCCGAAAACACAGTGAAGGTTGGGCACCTCCTGAAGACCTCGTCCCAGACCAATGCATCCAGAGGAAGTAACAAGCTACAAGCCCCCCCCGGACGTTCTTTCACTGCCACGTCCTGCATTCCTCCATGAAGGAGCATCTCTCAGCTCTGATGAGCCTCCAGGCTTCTCCTGCATGTTGTTCATAGATAAGGGCAGAAGACGAGCTTTTAACCATCAGCACAGATGAAATCCTGAAGCTGCATCTAATTAATCCCAGTGTTTCCTCTGAATGCTCCACATTCTGCAGATCAGTGACTGCAGCTGGAACGTCGACATTTCAGGACTAGGCCTGGTAAACGACAGGATCAGGACTTCTCCTCCCCTCATCCTCCCATCATCCTCTAGCCACCCACCAATCAGCCCATTGGCCATGGCTTCCAGGAACACATGACCCTGTCAGGGTTCGCCTCCCACCTCCCGTCAGAGTTCGCCTGCCTCCTCCCGTCAGCATTTGCCTCCTGCCTCCCGTCAGCGTTCGCCTCCCGTCAGCGTACGCCTCCCGTTAGCATTCGCCTCCTGTTAGCGTTCGCCTCCCGTCAGCGTATGCCTACCGTCAGCGTATGCCTACCGTCAGCATACGCCTACTGTTAGCGCTCGCCTCCCTGCCGCCGTTCCTCAGGTTTGTCGCCATCATCGTCTCTTCAATCAGGAGGTGATGAAAGGATCACGACTTGTCAGACTCTCTACCTTTAAAAGATTTGGAACATGGCAGTAGCATGCTAGCATTAGTGACCCGCCCTGAGTGTGACATCAGAGGGAAATGGCCACCATGTATATATGGTCCATTTAAAGGCTGGAAAGCTGCCATCATGAACTGAGGGATGTTAGCATAGAGATTCTGCTGACCCTTCAAGGATTCATAAAAGAATCAGTTTAACTGTTTATAACTGTGAGACGCTTAAAGTACAAAACACAACACACACCTCATTTTAACACACTAACAACACACACACACAACTACATCTGGTACTTTGATTACATCTGGTACTTTCATTCATGTTGTGTTGATGTTTCAGACATTTCAAACTAACAGATATTTTCTTTTCTTTCATTTCCTGTAATGAAACCAAACAACAGCTTCAGTCTCTTACAAGCTGCCAAATAAGTAGCTCAGCCAAAGAGTCCCGGATCTGACTCCACTGCCATCAACTTCCTGGAAAGACCCCACCTCCCTAACATTCCACCGCCCTGTCAAAACACAATTCCCCTCTCCCATTGGCTTCTGGGAAACCATGGGCTGTCTCTATAGGCTGCTGCGGGGACGGTGGGTGGGATCAGAGCGGAGAAGCGGTCCGTTCCCATGCAGAGACTTCAGTTACATAACTGACACAGGATCAGGACAACACCCTGAACACGGCAGATCACAGGAGAGGTCAAAGAGAAAGAAAGGTGGAGGGGGGAGGGGGAGGCATCAGCTTTCTGAGTGAACAGAATGACAAGGAAAAGGTTGTTTTACACTCAATGGTGTGGCCCTGTAGACCCAGTGGTCCCAGTGGATCCAGTGGACCCGGTGGATCCAGTGGACCCAGTATGAGATGGTTAAAAGATGACCTGAATGAATCTGTTATCAAATCAATATCATCTGTTTTCTGTCTGTACAAAGAGGGACTGACACCAGTCTGTTAGCTGAGAGAAGCAGGATGGAGGGAGGAGGAGGAGGAGGTGGTGGTGGTGAGTGTGTGTGGAGACAGAAATGTGTGGAATCCTAATTGTGTTATTGCTCCAGAACAAACATTAGTCCTGCCTGTCCCGGCAGACAGCAGGCCAACTGTTAGCCGTTAGCTTCATGTAAAAAACAGCAGCTAGCTCCAGATGTGAACATCTGCCAGTGAGCCGTCCTCCTGCAGCTGTGGGCTGCGTGGTGGGGCTGGGGGCCAGCAGGCCGTAGGCCAGTAAACCAACAGCAGAGAACCTGACAGTCCAGTGCCACGTAGCCCCGCAGCAGTGAGGAGAGACGGAGATTCAACTGGTAACCATGGAAACAAAAATATACTCATGACAGGAAGTCCTAAATAACAAAAGACACCACCTCATGCTGTGACTGATGTGCCTACAATGTTTCCTAAAAATACATCAAACTGTTCTTAAGTTATGCTCCGGAAACAAAATGTGACGATCAGGACTGGATCCACCCCAACCCCCCCTGCTTCACTGCGGGGGTCAATAATGGCTCAATAATCCATAGTCAGATTTATAATCACAGGCGCTGCAGTCCAAGACTGGATCTGATCTCACAGCGGCTCAGTGATCAGAATCATGGTTCGCTTCTGGACTACAAACAGGAAGTCTCTACATGCAGCGTTCAGATGTTTAACGTTAGTAACGTTATGTCGTATATGACATCACTGACCCCTGAGGTAACGTCTATAGTGTCCAGTATGTCAGATGGTTGCTGCCGCTAACGTTAGCTTAGCTCATTTCTCTGATAACTTCAGATCCAGACGTCAGATGAATAAAATCCTTCATCTTATGAAAAGATAAAATGTTTAAAGATCTAAGAAGTGATCTGACTGAAACAGGAAGTAGTCTGAGGGTCCAGATCACCTACAGGTCAGCAGACATCGACCACAGATGGTCTAATGGTGATAAAGTGACTTTGTGAAACCATTCCTCCCAGTCACTGACATTCCCACCAGTTACATCAGCCAGACTCTGACTCTCCAGCTGCTTTGACTTGCAGATATTCGAGGTCTAGTTCCACAAACTGACCACACACAACATAATAGTGTACAGACCATGTACAAACATAAAGCTGCCCGCCCTCATCATCGTCTTCAGGACTTCCATCCTCATTGACTACTAGAACGTCACGGTCCTCCTCAGGACGTGGTTCTGGCTGTCAGTGTTCCAGACTGCCTTCAGAAACCATCTGCCGGTGTTCACTACAGAGGAAGTAGCTTTTCCCCAGAAGCACATGACCATGACTCACTCTTCTTCATGGCAGTGCTGCCACAGTCCAGACTGTTCTCCATCAGATCCGGAGAGGCCGGGGGCTCAGAGAGGAGCTCCGGGCCTGAGGAGGGCTCACAGCTAACCCCTCTCTAACACTCTGGATCTCCACGGCTCAGTCTGACCACACACTGAGGCGGGTTCCATGAGCCAGGAGACTTAGGAGGCTAAGCTGGTCTTGCTGCTGGGGAGGTCAAGCGACTGATAGGCACACATTAGCCATCTGGCTGCTAGCTTGGCCCAGATAACCTGCTAATGATGCTACTTCAGAGCTCCATTCTGACGTTGACAGCATTCACAGGTTAAAGATGAGAGAAGAAGAATAAATGTCAACATCCTGAACCCAACTGACCTCAGGCCTACGATGCCTTCAAGTGTCCTCATCTTCTGCAGGAAAGAGCAGTTTATATTCAGAAATGAGAACCTCCAGTGACTGACAGACAGGAAGAATCAGGACTGAGTCAGTTTTACATACAGATCATCTTGATGTCACACACCCATCCTGTGCTGACTCCTCCCACATCACCGGCTCATGCTATCGTCTTCTCCACAGGCTGCTCCTCTCTTATTGCTCCTCCTCTGAGTTGGCAGTGGAGGAGGTGAAGAAGGAGTTGTTTTTACTCAGCTAATATAACAGACTGCTAAGACAGGAAGTCAGGAGGTAGAGCGGTTGTTCACTTATCAGAGGGTTGCTGGTTCCATCCCCTTCAGTCTAAATGTCAAAGTGTCCTTGAGCAAGATAGTGAACCGCAGTCTGTTCCCAGTATCTGTTCCATTGGTGTCCCAGTCTGACCAGTGAGCTGCTGCCGGCTCCAGTGGACGGTCAGACTGGGAGCCCCCCGTTACACGTTCCTCCTCTTTTGCTGAGGTAACAGGAGTGATAAAGGAGCAACAGTCTCTCCTTCACCAGGAGGAGGAGGAGCTTCTCCCATAGATGCTTATTGTCTCACATCTGTGACTGAATGGAGATCAGACCTTCATATACGTCCCAGACATGTGTTAGCATGGCGTGACACATGACCAGCACTCCATTAGCTCCGCCTCTTGGTGTGAAATGCAGTTGGTTCCACCAATCACAGCATTCAGATGTTTGTGGTCGCAAGTTTCTCACAAGACAGCACCGGTGGAAATCTTCATCAGTTACACCTTTTACATTTTAATACTCCTCCTCCTCCTCCGTCCTACATCCAGCTTTAATCTGTCTCCTCCCCCCATCCTCCCCCCTTCACCCCCCTGTTGGACCTACTTCCCCTCAGCCTTCAAACAGCGGCTCATTCAGAAGGATCTGGTAGGGAGGAGTGGGGGAGGAGGTGTAGCGTTCATTCCCGCTAAATTGTCCCACATGGCTGAGCGCGCTCAGTTTAAACAAACACAGCCACTTCCTCCTCACACACAGACACACACACACCGACACACACACACACACACCGACACACACACACACACACACACAGACACACACACACACACACACACACACACACAGACACACACACACCGACACACACACACAGACACACACACACAGACACACACACACAGACACACACACACACACACACACACACACACACACACACACACACACAGACACACACACACACACACACACACACAGACACACACACACACACACACCGACACACACACACACACACACACAGACACACACACACCGACACACACACACCGACACACACACACACACACACACACACACACAGACACACACACACACACACACACAGACACACACACACACACACACAGACACACACACACACACACACCGACACACACACACACACACACACACACCGACACACACACACACACAGACACACACACCGACACACACACACACACAGACACACACACCGACACACACACACACACACAGACACACACACACAGACACACACACACACAGACACACACACACACAGACACACACCGACACACACACACACACACACACACACACACCGACACACACACACACACACACACCGACACAGACACACACACACCGACACACACACACACCGACACACACACAGACACACACAGACACACACAGACACAGACACACACAGACACACACAGACACACACACACACCCCCACACACCGACACACACACACACACACACACAGACACACACACACCGACACACACACACACACACACACACACAGACACACACACACCGACACACACACACAGACACACACACACAGACACACACACACACACACACACACACACACACACACACACACACACACACACACACACACACACACACAGACACACACACACCGACACACACACACACACACACACACAGAGACACACACACACACACACACACACACACACACACACACACACACACACACACACACACACACACACACACACACACACACCGACACACCGACACACACACAGACACACACCGACACACACACACACACACACACACACACACACACACACACACACACACACACACACACACACACACACACACACACACACACACACACACACACACACACACTCACACACAGGTCCAGCCTCCATACCTGACCACAGGGTGCAGGATCAGATTCTGGTTGGTTAAAGTCAACTAACAACAGTGTGTTCACAGTTGTGTACTGTATGTGTGTTAACATGACAGACGTGACGTCATGTGACTCACACGTTTGTGTGCATCAGAAACTCACAGTGCAGATTTCATGAAGACTGATCATTAATGATGATTTGATCCAAAGTCCCAGAACATTTGATAAGAACATTTTCTCACATGACCCTGAAACTGCTGAACTGGTCTCCAGTAAACTTTGTGGGGGCGGGGCCATGGGTCAGACAGCCAATCAGGTGTAGGATGGCTGGACGCAGGCAGAGGTCTGAACACGATGTCATTCTGATGTCATTCTTCACTGATATTCACTGTTCACGTCTCCTGCTGCTCCAGAACACTGTTTTCTGGTGTTTTAAAAGCAGAAGATCCAACAAATAATCTAGAAAATATCCTCTGAGCCACTAAATACCAGTAAAACGTGAAACACATCACCATTAATAGTGAGTCTGGAGCCAGAGCAGCACCACTAGCAGGAAGAACATGGTGTGAAAACACCAGCGTGGATCACATCCCAGAAACATTAAACAGAGAAGAAAATGTCTCAGGTTGAGGAGACATCATGAGATCCAGGAGCTCCTTATCCTCCAATCAGAGGACCAGATCAACCTCCATGGTTGGAGGTCCCACCTTAATGACAGCCCACTGCTGCTCAGGGATTGGTCAGATGAGAGAACAGATGTCGCTACATTGTACTATGACTGAATGTGACCAATGAAGCTGCTTCTCTGCTGTTAAGACCCAGCCTCGTATTTCATCCAATCAGCTGTTAGTAAAGAGGACAGAAGGACGACGACCACAGAAAACCTGTTTACAGACATCACACTTAAGACCCGCTTCTACGCCTGTTTGTTTGTTTACACTGAAGAAAATAATGATGTCATAATGCCGCTACAGTCTGTGGTAGCATGTAGATAGCATCATGGTTTCCTCATGCTAAGTCTAGAACCGCTGTGTTTAAGGGTCTGGAGTCACAAGAGTTGTTAGTGATGTGTATTGTCTATGCTGATATCTGATTGGTTGTTTAAATGATGGATGCACTGACATGTCACTCACCACTAACCAATCAGAAACCCTCGTTATGAGTCCAGCATTCAATGCCTCATGTATTGACAGTACACACACACAGACACAGACACACACACACACACACAGTACACACACAGTACACACACAGACACACACACACACAGACACACACACACAGACACAGACACACACACACACACACACACAGACACACACACACACAGACACACACACACACACACACAGACACACACACACACACAGACACAGACACAGTACACACACACAGACACACACAGACACACACACACACACAGACACAGACACAGTACACACACACAGTACACACACACACACACACACACACACACACACAGACACACACACAGTACACACACACAGACACAGACACACAGACACACACTTAAAACACCCCTCCCCACAGCTGGGGGTCACAGGGTCACATTCCACATCCTCCATCAGCCTCAGGATTTCACACACCGGTGTGTGTGTGTGTGTGTGTGGGGGGGGGGGTATTTGGGGATGCACCAGTGATTTGTGGGGGGTCCGTCTGGAGGGGGGGGGATGAAGGAGGTTTTTGATATTTTCTCCAGAGTCAATAAAGATTTTTCAAAACCAACATGGTGATGAAACTAAATGTGACGGACAACTGAACCGTCTGTAGCCCCGCCTCTCTGCTGTAGCAGTGGGCGGAGATAAACCAGCACAGACCATCATTCTGTCATCAGTCCTCCTGCAGTCATTTTAGAAGTTCAGTCAATAAAACACAGGAGCTTCCTCTGATCTGTATTTCTTTAACACGTCTTCAGCAACTATTTCTGAGTGACATCACAGAGTTTTACTGGTCCCAGTCCAGTCCTGATGGACTGGAAGGCTTTCCATTATGGATGAAAAACCTGGAACCATCTCAACCTATGGATGGAGTCTGTCAGATGTGGTATCGTTGTGGAAACTGAGTGAAGAAAAAGGAGAAATGACAGGTATGTGGAGCTGAGACGGGCAGGGGGAGACGAGGGAGAAGGGGTCCAAGTGTGTCGGCATGCCCTGGAGGGGGGAGGAGGAGGGGGAGCAATAAAACATGTGGCTTTGCATTAAAAAACTTCCTCCTTTAGCAGAACGCTTGCGCTGCAGCTGCCAACAACAGACCCTCACTCAGAGCGCCCGCAGTCAGCAGTAACCCCACAGACCCTCACTCAGAGCGCCCGCAGTCAGCAGTAACCCCACAGACCCTCATTCAGAGCGCCCGCAGTCAGCAGTAACCCCACAGACCCTCACTCAGAGCGCCCGCAATCAGCAGTAACCCCACAGACCCTAACTCAGAGCGCCCGCAGTCAGTAGTAACCACGGCATAACCACCGGGGAACTTTCCACGGTCCCACCTCCAGCAGCATGGCCAGCATGCTAATGTAAGCATGTACACATATGTGTTAAAGCAACACTTCAGCCAGCTGACCACACAAAGACACACACCAAACAAACACCACACACACATACGCAGGAAGTGTGTGATCGCCTTCACCTCACCTGACCCACAACAACTCCAAATATTTGATCTTTTAATTTCATCATCTTCCTCCATAGTCACCTCCTCTCTCTATCACCTCACATCTGCCGTCAGTCAAGACCCGCCCCTTTTAATGCTCGCATCTTTCTAAAGAGGCATGACATGTAACACAGCAGCACTTTGTAAACAATGGAGTCACATGACAACAACAATCATGAGCGTCTCTGTTACATGGAGGCTGATCTTGTTCTCTGATTGGAGAGTAAGGAGCTCCTGGACCTCAGGCTGTCTCCTCAATCTGAGACATTTTCTTCTTCTTTCTGCTAACTGCTACTAGCCACTAACTGCTACGAGCTGCTTTTTAAATCTCCTGGTTGTGGGTCGTACACATAACACGTCATCATAATGCCTCCTCCTGCTTTACAGACATGTAGATTTGTTCCTTCCTCTGATCAGACCTCAGAGGGTTAATCAATGATGGACGATCAGGGGAAGGAAATTATCAACTCAGACAAAAAGAGAAAGACAGGTCTCTGGAGGAGGGAGAGGAGGGGAGGGAGGGAGAGAGGGAGGTGAAAAGAAAAGAGGAGGAGGAGGGTAAACATTACAGCTCTGTGCCGAGCAAACATGAGACGCTGGGATCCTTCAACAAAAGCCGAGTTCAGATGAGGAAGAGGAAGAGGAAGAGGAAGAGGAAGAGCTGGGAAACAGAAAGTGAAAGAATAAAGATCAGCTGATATCAGGAGGGACGACAGGAACCTGTTCCCTTCATCACAACGAGTCTGTAGGTTTAAATCTACCACCATCATCATCATCACAGGCCTGAAGCAACTTCATCTCATGTCTCTTCATTAAAACCAGCTCATAAAAATATCCCAGCATTCATAGCTCCTCATGTTTACAGCACAGACCTGACTAAATAAATAATCATTCATTCATTGTGAACGTTTGACCAGCTGACTGATGATGAAGGTTCCACAGGGTCCCTGGAGGGGACGCCTGCCAGGGAAGCCCAGATGAGGATGGTGAGAAGAAACAGAGAACCTAGGATTTGGTACCAGAACCACCTGATGCCTTTTTGGACTTTTACTCTCTCTGTTCTAACAAAATGCTACCTCAGTTGGGGACTAGAACTCAGTGGAGCTCTTACCTCCACCAGGGCAGAGCAGACTTCCAGTAAACCTGCTGGGAGGATGGGTCTGGGACCAGAAGTTCTCAGGGAATAATGATGGCATATTTAGGGGGTTGGTATCTATGGGGGTTTAATTTGGTGCTGATCCAAATAAAAAGGTGGATCCACCAGATTTAAATGTTTGGCTCTTATAAATCCAGGACCTTAAACTCTGGTTCCAGGACTCTGCGTTGGATTGTGGAGATCTGCGCTCTCCTAGTTTCCACCTCCTGGATCCACATCAAACTTTAATGTCTGACACCAGCTTTAGTGGAAATCTGCCCTCAGTCTCACAGCGGCAGAGAAACAGAAAAGAAAACCCAGATCTACAACAAAATCTACTGAAACCTGGTTTCTAACTCAGAGTAATCCTGTCGACAGATAAACAAACAAACAAACAAACCAATCAACAGACACGGGTAACATCATCACCTCCTCAGTGAAGGTAAAAATAAGGCACCAAACATCAATGGACCTGCAGTCTGAGCAGCCTGAAGCGGATCATGGAGGTCTAGAGCCAGAATCTAACGAGGCTCAGATCAGCGGACAGGAAGTGAAGCTCTTTGGCTCCAACATTTAAACACAATGTAAACACAGGATCCTGATGGTCCAGGACCAGTCCATCAGGTTCTGGTGTTGATCCGTATCATCATCTGGATCCAGAAAGTTTTAAAGGAGTCTTTATTGTGGGACAATTACCAGATGTTATCTTCTAACTTCATGGATAATGTCTACAATGATTGGACAAAAATAACACGATGACATCATCATAAGGTCTAGCACATATCAGAGTCTGATCTGGATCCAAGTCATATTCTGGATCTGGTGATCCAGAATGTTTACATTTATAGGGCTGACAGAAAATTCACTGCTATGAGATAAATACTAATAATGATCCAGACTGACCTGAGATCAGATTCAGTTAGGGGTCAAATTTATCTTCAACAGTTCCTGATCTAGATCCTGAAGGTAAGATAAGATATCCCTTTATTAGTCCCACAGTGGGGAAATTTACAAGAAAGCACCATCAGTAAAATCTAGTTTTTCTAGAATAACTATCAGACTAATAATGATACCAATGTGATCCAGATTCTAGGGGCAGGTTTTCATGGTCCAGGATCACATGATGAGGGTCAGCCTATCAGGGGACTGATGGGTTTAGTGGACATTATGGGGGAACTGACCCTGGTGGAAGTTTGTCTGAGTGACGTCTAGTTTCTACCATTCCTAGACGTCCTATAGATGACTTACTTATTGGTTAGACCTGAACCCTGAGAGACCTGAGGCTGTGGAGCTGGGTTCAGTAGATCTGAACCCAGATCAGGTTTATGTAAAAGTGGAGAATGTCTCCGCTGGAGGAATGTCCTCTGACGTCAGCTGTTTGGATCACATTTCTATCCTCCATATTATTTTTTTCCTCCAGCCTAAATTCTCCAACGAGCCCACTAGATCCTGAACACACACACACACACACATTATGATGACGTCATGATTAGTTGGGGGAACTAATCATGACGTCATCATAATCAAATTAATTATACACTGGATCTCTACCGGTTCCTCTGACCCTCAATCTACTGGGGAGGCCTGATAATCGATGGTTTCCAGTAAAGGAGCAATGTTTGATCTCCACGTCTGCATCACGGACAGATTCTCCTCTCTGCACAAACACAGACACGTAGTCAGGGAGAGGGAGAGGGGGAGGGAGAGGGGGAGGGAGGGAGGAAGACTGAGAGAGACAGAGAGAGAGAGGGAGAGAGAGAGAGAGAAAGAGAGGGAGAGAGGGGGAGAGAGGGAGGCTAGAAGGAATGCTAGGCTGTGCTGGAGTTGAGATTTTTTTCTTCTTCTCTTTTTTCCTACATTTTGCAGCTGAACTCAAACTAGACACAAACTTTGGTGATTTCGTAACCGCCTGCGTCAAAAGTGACTGTCAGCATCTTATTTTCCATCAATTAAACTTCTCATTTCCTGATTTGAAGCAGCGACACACACACACACACACACACACACACACTTTCCAGAATAAAAGTCGCAGAAACAACTGCGCTGATTTTGCAGGACGACACATTTGATCCTGTTACTCCATCAACTCCTCCGACACAAAAACATTCCTCAGCGAGAACACAGCCACACGACTACAGAGAACAAATGACGTCATAATATCACTATTTTTTCGTAAACTAAAGGAGAAAATTCACGGAAACTTTCTGCCCGCCCCCCCTCCTCTCTTTTCCTTTTTCCTTTTTCCTTTGCGCTCGCCAAGTGGCCCAGACTGCCGGCGTCAGCTCTCCAAACTCTCTCACCCTCTCTCACCCTTTCTCACCCCCAGATCCACACTCTAAAACTTTTTCAGCAGCCCCCCCGGACCGTAAAACCGTCTGAGAGCGGACTCACCCAGCTGGAATAAAACGATCCTCGAGCGGACGACCGGAGCGTCTTTAGTCCCGGACTCGGCTCTATCCCGACTGTCTGCTGGAGCGGCGCGACGCGGACTGCCAGACTCCGCCATGTCAATCAAAACGCTCCGCACATGTGGGCCAGAGCCCGCCCCCTTTACCGTAATACCGACTGCGCACTGGCAAACACAAAAACACGGTAGAGACGGTCAGCTGGTCCAGAGTCAGCTCAGAGGGAAGAGATGAATCTACAGGAACATGATTATCAGTTATTGATTAGCATTCACTGGGTTGATATTAATATGATCACTTTTTATCAAAAAACTTTATAAGTGCAGCAGCTTTCAAACATAAACACGTCTGATCTCCTGACTCCTTAAGAGCCTGGTCAGAACCTGAGGTCCTTTTACCATTTTCACATAGCTTTTCAATTTTATCACTGTTATCATTTATTATATTTTGTCTTGTAAAGAACTTTGTAACTTTGTTTTGAAAAGTGCTATATGAATAACATTATTATTATTATTATTATTATTATTATTATTATTATTATTATTTCACAATGAAACCAAGCACATAAGAGGACATAAAAATAAATTAATGTAAAAGAAATTACTTAATGTAAAACATGTTTTGATAAAATAATTTAACAGGAGGACCATCAGTAGGGGGCGCACCTCCACCAAGGCCCAACAATCTCTTTCAACTTTAAACCTAATTCCAGCAGGCCCTGAGCTCCATCAACAGCTGCTCTCTGTGACAGAAATATATAATATAGATATTTAATATATTATAACTGATAATATATTATTAGCAGTTTATATATATATATATATATATATATATATATATATATATATATATATATAAACTGATTGGAGCTCTCTCCTCCTCCTATTGAGTCACATGATCTGGTGAGAGAAAGGAGGAGGAAGAGGAGAAACATTTAAACCACATTTATGATAAACGTATTAATGAAACATGATGTAAATACATGAATGGACCTGAAGGTTCTTCTGTTTGATTAAAGAAACTATGGAAACACTTCTATTCATACATTACTATGCTTTTCACTGAGGACCCCTGTGGGTCCTCGGACCCCGCTTTGAAAACCAGTGACATAAAACTTTTGTGTTGTTTTATTGTGTGATGTCTGATCAGCTGATCCTGGAGGGTTTCTGTTGGTTCAAACTGTAAATACGGTTTTATCTGTCATCATGACTGAAACATTCACCGGAGGTGACCTGGTCTGACCCGGGTCACCACGCTCCTACCGGTCGCCTCATCCTTTCCTACAACAAAAAACCCAAACACTGTCATCATCATTATCATCATCATCATCATCACAAAGATGTAACTTATGTAAAACAGTCTGTTTAGACAACCGGTCAGAGATCGACATCCCTCAGCTGACTGGTGTTTGGATCACAGTTTTTGGATTAGTGTTTTTGTGGGTGATGGTTTCTGGGTCAGGGTTTTTGGATGAGGGTCTCTGGGTTCGAGTTAGGTCATTAAATTATTCTCAGGCCATCAGACTGAGAACCAGAAATGACCAATCGATCCAGATTTATTTATTTAGGTGTTTATTAGATGTTTGTTCTTCTAATTGAAGTCAAAGATGGTTTGTTTGTTATTGTGTTGAACGTCTACAGGGAGGAGGAGTTAAACATGATCCATATCGCTCAGCTTCCTGTGTCTGATCATTTGGACCTGATGCTGCTTGAAATGGAGACGTTTGAACCTGTCAGTCATCTCAGTGTCCCAGAGAGGGAATAGATTCAATACAGAGGGAGATGGGGGAGATGGGGAGAGAGAGATGGAGGTAGAGAGATGGGTGGAGAGAAGGGGACAGAGATGGGGAGAGATGGGGGAGTGATGGGGAGAGATGGGGAGAGATGACCGTCAGTTGAAGTTTCATCACCAGCTCATGAAACCAGTTCAATCGTGTTTCTTTTAATAGAAATTAAGTAAAGTCCAGAATAACATCTGATCCATTCAGGAGGTGTAAAGTGGTGATAAATGCTGGAGGTAGACACACACGGTAGTGACTATTGTTGTTCTCTGTCTCACCATCCACACTTTCTGACTTGTAAACACTAAGACAAAAACCACTAATCTGCACAAAAATGATTTTTCTGTTTGGCTAAAGGGTGAATAAAGATGTGAACCATAATTTATCTTTGATATTTAATATGAACAGGATGACATGACATTTAAAAAAATGTGTTTCTACTGTTAGTCAGAATATAAATACACACTGTATACACACTGTATACATACTGTCGGTTCACACACACAATCAAACATTAAATCCACACCTCAGGTTCTTCTGAAGGACACAGGCTGACTGTGGAGCCCCCTACCTGTAGAAAGAGAGAATGACACCACTGAAACAAACTGCCAAATACAGTATTTGGATCAATAATGTTTAATGAAATATTCCTTTTTAATCACCACAGCTGGACATACAGGTGACAAACAGGAAACAGCAAATATTCTAATATTCTGCTCATTTCATGAGAAAATTATGTTTTAGCTCTGTTTTAACCTCTGAGGTGGTTTAAGTTGGTAAAACTTTATTTATACTGACAGTTTAAACTACATCTGATACTTAGATTACATCTGGTATTTATATTACATCTGGTACTTAAACTCCATCTGATACTTAGACTACATCTGGCACTTAAACTACATCTGGTACTTAAACTACATCTGGCACTTAAACTACATCTGGCACTTAAACTACATCTGGTACTTAAACTACATCTGGTACTTAGATTACATCTGGTATTTATATTACATCTGGTACTTAAACTCCATCTGATACTTAGACTACATCTTGCACTTTAACTTCATCTGGTACTTAAACTACATCTGGTACTTAAACTACATCTGGTACTTAAACTACATCTGGTACTTAGATTACATCTGGTATTTATATTACATCTGGTACTTAGACTACATCTTGCACTTTAACTTCATCTGGTACTTAAACTCCATCTGATACTTAGACTACATCTGATACTTAGACTACATCTGGCACTTAAACTACATCTGGTACTTAAACTACATCTGGCACTTAAACTACATCTGGCACTTAAACTACATCTGGCACTTAAACTACATCTGGTACTTAAACTACATCTGATACTTAAACTCCATCTGGTACTTAAACTCCATCTGATACTTAGACTACATCTGGTACTTAAACTCCATCTGATACTTAGACTACATCTGGTACTTAAACTCCATCTTATACTTAGACTACATCTGGCACTTAAACTACATCTGGTACTTAAACTACATCTGGTACTTAGATTACATCTGGTACTTAAACTACATCTGGTACTTAGATTACATCTGGTACTTAAACTACATCTGGTACTTAGATTACATCTGGTACTTAAACTACATCTGGTACTTAGATTACATCTGGTACTTAAACTACATCTGGTACTTAGATTACATCTGGTACTTAAACTACATCTGATACTTAAACTACATCTGGTACATAAACGTGACGCTGGACGTGAAAATGATGCCGTCATCAGTCGGACACTAGTGATGACGTTCTGCACTTTTCTCCAGACAGTAGGCGGAGCTCTGAGCTCAAACTGTGGATTAATCTGCTGCTGAAATTAGTCCTAATAAAAGTTCTACTTCCTCCTGTTTGATAAAATCGACACCCTGGTGGTTTGAAACTGAAACAATAAATATGGGAGGAGTTTTTATAGATTTACATCTTCGACAGGAACCAATGGGAACCTTCACATCACAGAGGATAGAGCACTTCCTCTTTCTTCCTCTGCTTCCTCTATTGATCTGCTCTAATAAACCAATCACAGAGAAGATGATGATAATCAGATGAGTTTGGGAGGAAACATGAAGTCAACATCAGGGCAACGTTCCAGTAATGTTTGTGCAGTGGAAACGTTCAAGACTCGTCTAGGAGTGAATCTAAATGATTGATTCTAAATCAGTGATTGGACCCGTTTTCAGATCAGAAGTGAGGAGGGAGCTGATATTTCCTCTGCAGAGCAAGATGTTTACCAGTGAACCCAGCTGCTTTCTCTCTGGTCCTGGTCTGAAGCGGTCTAAACGATCCTCCCTGTAATCACTCCCAGCTCTTTGAAGAGGCTGGAATGCTTCCAGACATATGAGGCTGTGTATTCTTAAAGCTCAGAGGAGAAAGCAGGATTGTGGGATTGCTGCCTGCTCTTGGTGTGGTTTTCTAGATGTTAATTATGCCCTCACTCTGCTCTTACAGGCATGAGTGTGTTTATGCATGTATTTTTGTTGTGTCTACATGAGCGTGTGTGTGCATATGTTGGAGACTCCAGGTGATAACGGCTGTCTGATGGAACATGATGGAGCGTGCATGTCTTCAGACTTCCTCCTGTAGATGTGAGGAAGGAATTTGACTCATGAGTTCAAAGCAGTCGAGTCAAAGGCCTCAGCACAGCAACAAGAGCAGACATGTCGCTCTCTCTCTCTCTCTCTCTTTGTTAACCTCGCTCTACCCCTCCTCTTATTCTTCTGCAAGGTAACCGGCTGGACATCAAACACACACTTCATCTCTATCAGTGGTGTGACGATTCAACCCCTTATTCATCAGGTTTATTGGTAAAATCTACTATTGATCAGCTGTTAATAACCAAACAACAGTTTACACAGATCAGTACAACAGATATTAAAGTCTCATTTTCCTGACTCCTCAGTCTCTACATGATCCAACCTGATTCTCATCATCATCATCATCATCATCATCATCATCATGGATCGGCGGTATGTCTGGAGGAGGAAGAATGAAGCTGATGCTGAAAAGAACAGCCTACCTGCAGTGAAGCATGGCGGTGGATCAGTGAGGCTCTGGGGCTGCTTTGCTTCCTGGACCACTGGAAACCTGCAGCCTGTAGAGGGTCAGATGGATTCCATCAAGGATCAGGAAATCCTAGAAGAAAACGTCTCCATCTGTGAGGAAGATGAAGCTCGGCTGTCATTGGACGTTCCAAAAGGACAATGATCCCAAGCAGACCTCAGAGTCCACCAAGGCCTGGTTTCAGAAGAAGTCCTGGATCATTCTAGAGGCCGTCACAGTCGCCTGACTGGAATCCATAGAAAATCTCTGGTGGGATCTGAAGAAGGTGGTTGCAGCAGGTAAACCAGGAATATTCCAGAACTGGAGGCCTTTGTCCATGAGGAATGGGCTAAGATTCCTCAGGAACGCTGCCAGGAGCTGGTGTCTGGATCTGCATCAGGTTTGCAGCTAAAGGGTCTACAAAGAACTAGAGACGCTGGTCATTAAGGATCATTTATAGACTGGAGTCAGGAAACACTTTAATATCTGTTTATTGATCTATTAAAACTGTTATTGGTTGGTTATTAACAGATGATCAATTGTAGATTTGATCAATAAACCTGATGGCTATAGGGGCTGAATCATTTTACTTCAACTGTAGTGTATTATAATACATTCATAATGCTTTATAACCAGACCCTTTCACAGGCTGGTTGATATGTTGATATGACTAGAGGTTACCTGATGGAGCTTACAATACATTATAACTACACATTATAACTACCTATAAACACCTCAGTCAGGACTCATATGTTATCATGTTAGGGTGGTGGTGGTGGTGGTAAAATGCCATGTCTGGTGGAAGCATCAAAAACAGACACGTTGTCTGTCCAATCACACTGACATGAAGGGTAAACACAGAGAATAAACCAATGACTGATGATGATGGCTGATCAGAATAATAAGATGCTAGCATCACCATCATGCTAGCAGCTCTGTGACGCTGCATATTCAGTGATTAATGTTTCATACTCACAATGACAAAGCTAACAATGCTAAGTTTTAGCTTGGCACATTAGCATGCTAACATTTGCTATTGAGCAGTAAACACAAAAACCACTGAGGCTGGTGGGGGTGTGGCTATTTCTGCAGCTTTTTGAAAAGTATTGAAAGTATTGAACACACTGAAATGATCACCTGATGACGGGACTATGGGGGGAGGATAATGAAAATGACATCACATATAAAAAAGGAAATGGCTTTAATTGTTTATTGATATTTATTTCTATCACAACCAATCAGGTTAGATTTTGGTCTGTCGGTCGTTTGTTAGCAGGATGACACAAAAACTCTGACAACCACCAAACCTGGAAGGATGAAACATGAGCCAGAAAAAACAGAGACCCATTTAAAGTAGCACATTTTTTAAAATAACTATCCTTTAGTTTACGAGATCTTTCAACATTTTACTTAATTTCGCTAAAACTACAGAATCGATTTCCTCATAACTTTAAGAAGGGGTGGGGCGGGAGCCTAAACAGATATGCAGGATTGTTCAGCGTTAGTGGAGGTATGCACGCTTTAGTCTGTGGTCTGCCTGTAGTCTGCCTGTGGTCTGCCTGTGGTCTGCCTATAGTCTGCCTGTGGTCTGCCTGTAATCTGCCTGTAGTCTGTCTGTGGTCTGTCTGTAGTCTGTTTGTGGTCTGTCTGTAGTCTGCCTGTGGTCTGCCTGTGGTCTGCCTATAGTCTGCCTATAGTCTGCCTGTGGTCTGCCTGTAATCTGCCTGTAGTCTGTCTGTGGTCTACCTGTAATCTGCCTGTAGTCTGTCTGTGGTCTACCTGTAATCTGCCTGTAGTCTGTCTGTGGTCTGTCTGTAGTCTGTTTGTGGTCTGTCTGTAGTCCATCTGTGGTCTGCCTGTAGTCTGTCTGTAGTCTGTCTGTGGTCTGCCTGTAGTCTGTCTGTAGTCTGCCTGTAGTCTGTCTGTGGTCTGCCTGTGGTCTGCCTATAGTCTGTCTGTGGTCTACCTGTAATCTGCCTGTAGTCTGTCTGTGGTCTGTCTGTAGTCTGTTTGTGGTCTGTCTGTAGTCCATCTGTGGTCTGCCTGTAGTCTGTCTGTGGTCTACCTGTAGTCTGCATGTAGTCTGTCTTTGGTCTGTCTGTAGTCTGTTTGTGGTCTGTCTGTAGTCCGTCTGTGTTCTACCTGTAGTCTGTCTGTAGTCTGTCTGTGGTCGGTCTCTAGTCTGTCTGTGGTCTACCTGTAGTCTGCATGTAGTCTGTCTGTGGTCTGTCTGTAGTCTGTCTGTGGTCTGTCTGTGGTATGTCTGTAGTCTGTCTGTGGTCTGTCTGTGGTCTGTTTGTGGTCTGCCTATAGTCTGTCTGTGGTCTACCTGTAATCTGCCTATAGTCTGTCTGTGGTCTGCCTGTAGTCTGTCTGTGGTCTGTCTGTAGTCTGTCTGTGGTCTGTCTGTAGTCTGCCTGTAGTCTGTCTGTAGCCTGTCTGTGGTCGGTCTGTAGTCTGTCTGTGGTCTACCTGTAGTCTGCATGTAGTCTGTCTTTGGTCTGTCTGTGGTGTGTCTGTCGTCTATCTGTGGTGTGTCTGTGGTGTGTCTGTGGTGTGTTTGTAGTCTGTCTGTCGTATGTTTGTGGTCTGTCTGTGGTCTGTTTGTGGTCTGTCTGTGGTCTGTTTGTGGTCTGTCTGTGGTCTGTTTGTGGTCTGTCTGTGGTCTGTTTGTGGTCTGTCTGTAGATCTCATTCAGAGCCTGTCAGTGTTCTGGTGGATCTTGTCTGTTATATGAGATTACTCATCGCTCTGTTCTGGATCTTTCCAGGCGGCTTCATCTGAAGCGGTTTCTGGTATCATTGGTATGTCTGGAACAAGCATGAAGCTCCGCCTGATTGGAGACCCTTCAGAGCTCATCTCTGTGTTTCTTTCATTAGACCAACTGGTTCCATCTGCTCCGTTTGGGGGGGTTCTCCAGTCTCTCTGTTGGTTCCAGCTTTGCCAATCATGTGTTCCTACTTACAGAACATCATCCAGTCATGACATCACACCAGCAGGTCACACAACCACTGGCTGGTGGGCGTTGGTAATCATGGCAGTGGAATGCTCATGATTCAAGGGGGTGGGTCTGCCATCTGGTTGGGTAGGAGCCTTGTCCCTGACCAGTCAACCCTGACCTCAGATGGGAGGCCAATGACTCATGTACAGATGACAGCACTGTGGAATGCCAACTAACCAATCCCAGGGCGATCCTCGTGTTAAGAACAATAAACCTCCAGCAGAGACTCCTGCAGACGATCACGTTTGTTTGTCACGGAATAAATCCCAGAATCTGAGGCAGGAGGATGAGTGCATGGCTACACTACCCAAAATCCACCATCCAGGTGTCAAACACTGAGATGATCCAACCTTAAATTAGAACTACTCCATAGGAGAAGGGCGACTTTTAGTCACGCCCCTCAGGCCCAGGGTACCTCTGATGGAACCGTACCTGTGTCAGTATTAGAAGACCAGACCAACTACAAAATGTGACATATTCCACAAAGAGTCCCATGATGGGTTGAGGTCGGGGTTGGGTGGAGGCCAAGGTTTCTGCCCTATATAGAAACCAAAACATGTCACTGATTGGTCCCTGATGAAGCTCTGAGGTCTGAAAGGTCTCAAATGAGGCAAACAGGAAGTGTTTCCATGTTACTGGGGGAAGGACTGATGATGTCAGAGATTGGATCAGAAGGCTGCCTGTCCTAGAGAAGAGGTCAGAGGTGGAAGATGGCCTCCTGCTGGGTTTGGACTAACACCAGTACTGACTGCTTACTGGTAGCAGCATGTGAGAGGCATCCAATGGGAAGGTATCGAAGGTAGACGAAGGTAAACAGAGCAGCAGCAGAGATGTCAGTGTGAGCTGGATGGAGAGAGGTAACTGGTCTAACTGGTTTGTGACATCATCAAGGTACTGGAGTGGTTTAAACAGGACTACAGGATCTGGGCTAAATGCTGAGGAGGCTCACGGTTCACTCTGGGAATCTCCTGACTGTAGAGTTCAGACAAACCAGAACCAGAACCGAGGAGGGGATGATGACCGACGTGGGGGCGTGGCTGAGATGTTTGTGTGTCTGAGGGGACGGGAGGAGGGAGTATGGATGCCAACGTAAAGAATCTTCAACGGCAGGCCATCATCTTAAAACATTTTTATTTTAACTGCAGACAAAAGCAAGAAATAACAGGCAACAAGGCAAAGGAAGGAAGGACGGAAGGAAGGAAGGAGAGACAGACAGAAGTAAAGAAACCACAGGAGATAAAACCACACTAATAAAATAAAACATCAGGATTTGAACACGTCTCGGCTCCTTGAGTCTCCTCTGCACAGAGGAAGTGTGTCAAAGTAAAAGTCTTCTCTCTACCTCTTAGAGTAGACATGTCATTTCAAAATAAAAGTCTTGCATGGCTTCTCCCTCGCCTGCAGCTGAACATGTGAGCATCAGGACACGTTAGCGTTTCCTCCAGCAGCTCCTATAATACTGTCTCCATGGTGAGAGTAACCCCAGCAGTCTGTTCAATGATTGTCAGATCAGTCCTCCAGAGGCTCCCCGTCCTCCAGGGGCTCCCCGTCCTCCAGGGGCTCCCCGTCCTCCAGGGGCTCCCCGTCCTCCAGGGGATCCCCGTCCACCAGAGGCTCCCCGTCCTCCCTCATACCCCCATAGAGCCACACAGTGACAGACATACAAACCACAAAAACCAGCTGTTATATTTATAAAGGCTAATTATTCATGTATAATAGTTGAACACAGTCAGGCTAATGTTAGCCACAGACTACAGGTCCTTCAGAGCAGCTCTTTTAAATTAAAGGAGGTGATGCCACTGAGGAGTCGTACCATTACTACGTGTACAGATACACACACGTCTCCATGGCAACAACCGTGATCGGCTACACATCACACACTATCAGTGATTTATTAAAAAGAGGTCAGTGTCACACCTGTCCCAGTGAGCAGCACAAACAGCAGGTAACGGGTCAGTCAAAGGTCCTGATTAACCTGTAGCCCCATTTAGGGCGTGGCCATCTCCCCTCTGCTTATTAATGATGCATCATCTGACCGCAAAGTAAGACGGAGATACAAAGAGGATGTCTTTATTGTCTGCTGTAGACTCAGTGATGATGTCAGAGCGGTGCCGCTGTAGACTCAGTGATGATGTCAGAGCGGTGCCGCTGTAGACTCAGTGATGATGTCAGAGCGGTGCCGCTGTAGACTCAGTGATGATGTCAGAGCGGTGCCGCTGTAGACTCAGTGATGATGTCAGAGCGGTGCCGCTGTAGACTCAGTGATGATCACAGGCTGCAGTGGCTCAGACTGGCCACAGGGAGGTGCTGTTACACCTGAGAGACTGGAGCTGCTCTCTGATTTGACAGTTTGGTGACTGTGTCATTGATTATCTACATCTGATCGTCGATCAGCCTTCAGCAGTGACGTTGGGGATTGTCTTCTGGGTCAGTGGAGGATTAACAGCCATTCCTTTTTATCGTTTCTTCTTCTTCTCTTCTCCCAGAGCTGGAGGGACCAACTCTGTTTTCTGAGACAGAATCAAACCAGACACCATCAGTGTTGGTTTTAGGTCTCACACACAGGAAGTTGGTTCTGAGGAGACTCTGTCTGTTTCCCTCAGCGGCGGCATCACGCCGTCAGGTCTGATAGGACCAGCTTCTCCATTTTATTCCCAGTTTCTGCTGGAACTGGCAGCTCCTCAGATTCATAGTCATCATCAAACGATCTGAGAACAGAGAACACATCTGGTTATCTGTAGAACAGCCAGCCTCGACCAGAGGAGGTTTATTAAAATGATTGACAGGTCTGTCAGAAAGGTGTGTCTACCCATCATGCAGCTGTTCGTTTGCAGTTTCCTCCGCCACCAGGATCTCATACTCCTCTGAGGCATATTTATCCCAGTCAGAAGGTTCCGGACCTTCACTGTCCACGTCCTGCAGCACAAACATCAAACATATAATAACTAAGGCCCCGCCCCTCGCCCACTGTCAGCTGGGATAGGCTCCAGCCCCCCATGTAAGGATGAGTAGTTATGAATGGATGGATGGATGGAGGGATGGATGAAGGATGGATGGATGGATGACTAACAGAATAAACATGACCTGTGGTCAGGATTTTCTCATGAATGCCTTCAGTACTTCACCCTCCACAACAGCAGGTGGTGCTATGAGTCAGTTTAAAGGTGTGGTAGAGCTGTCAATCACTTTTTCATTTAGCGAATCACCTCACAGTGTTATAAGAGGGACAGGTACATGAATCACAGACCTGGTAGCACCAGGTTCAGGCTGTGTATAGGTGACACTGACAGATCTCATAGCACCACCTGCTTTTGTGGAGGCTGAAGTCAATTGGAGGACATCTGTAAAACGTGATGCTGTCGAATTTTTTAGATTATTTTAAAATAAAGATTTCTACATGTCTCCAACATCTTCATATGATCTGAGTATCACACAGGAGATAAAATTCACACCTTCTGCACAGCGAACGGGTCTCTCTGCTCGTGGTCCAGGTATTTCTCCAAATTGAAGAAGGTGTCGAAGAATATGTGAGCCATCCTGCAACGCTTCAGATCCCCCAGAGTTATCCTACCTGGAAAACAAACAGTCATTGGTCAAATTCAGACAGCGAGGAGCAAAGACCCCATCGGGGGTGAGCCGTCACCCACCTGGACTCTCAGGTTTGACTAGGTCCAGCATCTGGCACAGCAAATCCTGGAAGGGCAGAGGTTCGATGCCCATCCTCTCCATCCTCTCACACTGTTCCTCATAGAAATACTCCAGCTCAAACATGGACAGGATGCCGTCGCCATCCGTGTCCATGCAGCGAAACCAGTATTCTATACTGGAGAGAGAGATGCAGGTGAATAAGGCTGTGATAGACCCAAACCGAGGCTCAGAACGGAGCCACTCTCAGCTACCTGGTGGGATTCTTCTTGTCTTCTTCAGATATGAGGAACCAGACAAACTCGGCGTAGCTCATCCTGCCTTCTCTCTGCACAGCGTTACCCCTGGAGACAGTTATTCACACTCAGCGCTGCCAGTATGGTGAAGTAATCAGCTGTTTGTTTAGTGTGTCTCCACCTACCGGGTAACGGCCCCTGAAAACAGTCTCTGGATGATCCTGTTGGACGAGGCTGTCGGACAGAGAATGAGAGGATGAGACAGGAACAAACTGCTGCTGTACACAGTCGGCTAACAGGTGGCTAACAGGCGGCTAACAGGCGGTCTGTTGTTTCACAGGAGACTCTGGACGGGTTGAGCCAAGGACAAGCAGCTGTCGTGCTTTGGATGTGAAAAATCTGATGTGAACATGAAGTTCCCTCAGGGATGTTCCTGTCTGGACACCATCCAACATTCTTCATGGTGCTGTAATGCTGCTCGTGCATTAAGCCCTCTTCATTATAATATTTCTACAGAATAAACCCCTTGAATCCTTCTTACCGTGGTCGTTGTATCGAGCCAGGTCTTTGGGGTCGATGTACAGGTCGTGGTCTGTGTCCAGCTCCCAGAACTTGCAGTAGATGACGTAGAAGTGTTCGTAGGAGAAGTAGTCCGTGATCTGGTTAATGTCGTCCTCCTCCTGCAGCAGAGCCAACGTCTGGAGGAAGTTACTGCGCCGCAACTCCATCATGGTGATCCGACCCGTCCAGGAACGATTCACCACGTAGAATATCCTCTGGATCACCTGGAAAACAGATGCCACAAAAACACGCCCACTGGTCTCATTACAGATCTGGACCATCTGGAAGCTCTGCATCAACCTTCTGAAGGCATCTTCTCCATTTCTACATCTCCTCCTAAACTCACCTGTTTAAGGTTCTTCCATACAAAATAATATAAAGTGTTTTATATCAACATTTTTGATCTCAGGTTTCTGTCCTAGAACAACGTGGAACACATCATCTGACCCTGAAACCTTCTAATCTCCTGTGAAAACTCCTCTTTCCTCCTGAGGACCAACGGTTCTGGTTCTTAAACAGGTTTAAAGTCTGAGGCTGACTGAAAGATTATTAGCATAAAATAGGAGATAAATGTAAAACCAGACATCACAGATCTCCACCATGTCCCATAAACCCACCAGTCCCTGATAGGCTGACCCTCATCATGTGATCCTGGACCATGAGAACCTGCCCCTAGAATCTGGATCACATTGGTATCATTATTAGTCTGATAGTTATTCTAGAAAAACTAGATTTCACTGATGGTGGTTTTCTTCAGGATCTAGATCAGGAACTGTTGAAGATAAATTTGACCCCAAACTGAATCTGATCTCAGGTCAGTCTGGATCATTATTATTATTATTTATCTCACTGTAGTGAATTTTCTGTGAGCCCTATAAATTTAAACATTTTGGATCCAGATAATGATCCAGATCACCACCAGAACCTGATGGACTGGTCCTGGACTTAACATGACCTCATTGGTGGAGGTAATAAAAGATGGAGGTCTTCTCTGTCACACTTTTTTCACTGAATCCAGATCTGGATCAGGATCTGTCCACAGTTGTGCATCATGTATCATCACCTGGATCAGGAAGATTAAACATGTATTTGGAGGTGGGGCCTATGTTCCAGGTGTTGATGAGGTGGCTGGGTTCTATTTTCTTAGAATGGAGCTTCATTATGAATATTCAGTTAATATTTTGTTAAGATCTGACTTTGGATCAGTGTTTAAATGGAGAACTGTTGGTTTCTGTCGCTTCTTTTCTTCAGTGTGTGACCACTAACTAATAATCAATAACATGTATTCATGTCAGGGTTCCATCCTGATAACAGAGAAGAGGTTCCATCACACTCTGCAGACCAGTAAAGCTTTGTGACTCGTAGCGGTGGTTTACTGGTTACCGTGGTGATGTAGCGGGAGTGAAACTCAGGTGCGTCCTTCAGAAAGGTGAGTCCAGGGTGTGTGTCCACAATGTCCTGAACACACACACAGGAAGAAACATTCAGACAGGATAGGGGAAAATAAAAGGTGTTTCCTGTTTTATTATGACATCATCATGTTGTTATGACTTATTCTTTCATTTAAACACTGGATTTATTGATGACTGTTTCCATTCGTTCATGTTTGTTTAGTCCAACAGCAGGAAATTATTCATCGATCAATCATTTGAGCTGCACACCGATCAATAACTAAACATCATATTTGATCAGATCTTACAAACAAAATACTCAAGTAAAGTACAAGTACCGATATTTGTAAAGGTACTTAGTTACTTTCCATCACTGCAGAGACATTGTTTGATTCACCTGTAGGAGAGGAATTAAGTCGTCCTGCTCCAGGTAGCTACAGCTGGGTTTAGCTAACAGGTAGACAAACCTGGAAGATTCGTCATGGCAACTGTGTAACAACCTGAGGAGAGGAGAGGAGAGGAGAGGAGAGGTCTGACTGATCTGATGGATAAATGTCTTAAGGCTCATTTATTCTCCGTCTACATATAAAAATTAATTTGTTGTTTCAAACAATGTGGCATCAATCGTCCACTAGAGGGCGATGAAGAGCTAAACATTTCAATAAAAACCAAAATGGTTTAAATGATTTATGACCATGTACATCATGAATAAAAAGTTGCGACGAAGACGTCATTAAATAATTCCTGTCCGTAGACGTTTGTGGCGACAGAAGTCTGCTTACGTCTTAAACAACGAGCTTAAATGAGCCTTACGTCGCGGCTGAACGTGCGTCTTACCTCCTCCAGGTGGCGGTGAAGGCGTGTAAGGAGACGAAGCCCGTCCTCTCTCCTCCTGCTGAGTAAAACATGGGGGCCTTCCAGTAGAGCGGACAGCCGACTGCCTGCAGAGAAACAGACGACCATCACCTTCAGATCGGGCTACAATCAGAGCGGCAGAACCAAACGTCTACTCCCACCTTCGCTATCTTCCCCATTTCATAGATGTCAGCCTTCTCCCCCTCAAATTCTGTGAACGCCGTCTCGATGGCAGTGATGGTTGCGTCCTGGTTGGCCACCGCGCCCGGGGCGGGGAGCCCGCGGGGGTAGTAGAACCTGGGAATGTTGATGGCAGGTGGAGGAGGGGTGACAATGAGGGGAGCCAGGGGAGGGCTGGGTGAGCGTAGTGTGGGGGCGGGGGAGGCTGTAGTGGGAGCGGGAGCGGGTGGAGGGGTGCCTGGTTTCTTCTCTGGTTTGGACTGGACCTGAAAGGAGACAAGGGTCAATAAAAATCAGAAGATTCTAAATCTGTATGTTTACATGTTTATGAAACAAACCATAGAAGAACTCATAACGTCTAAATGTGTTTACATCATCACAGACCAGGTGTGACTCAGAGCCTCACCTGGATGAATAAATGACCTCATCTAACAGGGAGGAGCTAAAGC
The DNA here is from genome assembly GCA_037577475.1 of Chaunax sp. Z400. Taxonomy (NCBI): domain Eukaryota; kingdom Metazoa; phylum Chordata; class Actinopteri; order Lophiiformes; family Chaunacidae; genus Chaunax; species Chaunax sp. Z400. The sequence continues at coordinate 289,791 of CM075194.1, read as the reverse complement.
TGGAGATCGTCTACGATGTGAAACCAAAGCTCATGATCTCTGTGCTCATACTGTCGGCCCTGGGAACTTCATCAACTTCATCATCTGTGTCATTCTGAGAGCTGAAACGTCTAAAAAAGAGATGCCGGCATAGACGGACCCACAGGAGACGAGGAGGTTAGCAGTTAGCTCAGAGAACTGAAGCTAAGCTAACTACGTTGTACTGGACAGATGGAGGTACAGCTCTTGCTCTAGGACACGAGCCAACCTGAGGTAGAAACATCAACATACATAGGAAGAACCAGAGATGGGTTCTACCATAGAACTTCCAGGTGGAACAACCCGAGACGGGTTCTTCAGTAGAGCCTCCAGGTGGAACAACCAGAGACGGGTTCTACCATCAGAGCATTCAGGTGGAACAACCAGAGACAGGTTCTACCATCAGAACATCCAGGTGGAACAACCAGAGACAGGTTCTACCATCAGAACATCCAGGGGGAACAACTAGAGACAGGTTCTACCATCAGAACATCAAGGGGGAACAACCAGAGACAGGTTCTTCATTAGAACATCCAGGTGGAACAACCAGAGATGGATTATACAGTAGCACCTCCAGGTGGAACAATCAGAGACAGGTTCTGCAATCAGAACATCCAAGTGGAACAACCAGAGACAGGTTCTACCAACAGAACATCCAGGGGGGAACAACCAGAGACAGGTTCTTCAGTAGAACCTCCAGGTGGACCAACCAGAGACGGGTTCTACCATCAGAACATCCAGGGGGAACAACAAGAGAAGGGTTCTACCATCAGAACATTCAGGGGGAACAACCAGAAACAGGTTCTACCATCACAACATCCAGGGGGAACAACCAGACAAGTTCTACCATCAGAACATCCAGGGGAACAGAGAGTCTAACAGTAAACGGTTCCAGAGTTCAGGTTAAAATACTGTGTTATTTCAGACCAGATCAACATTTTATAAAATGTTGAAAACAGATTCTTAAGTCTGGTTCAAATGTAGTCTGTTTGTCCTGCTGTACAAACTAAATGGTTCCAGATGGATGGACATGCTAGTCGCTATGGCCCCGCCCACATTACACACCATTATTGAAAATAAAACCCTAAACATTTAAACAGTGAAATATTAAAACAGACCTGAATCTGGATTCAACCCCTCCCTCTGCTACACAAACATATGAATGATCACATGACCTCCGGACAACTCCATTGGTGGGGATTAAAACCAAAACCTGTGACTCTTCTGGGTGGTTTACATTTAAGTAAGTCAGAAAACCTGGAAGAGATGGTTAAACATTTTAGAATGTTTGATTTTAGATTTACTGAGGAGACGAGGACAGAAGGATAGAAGGACAGAAGGATAGACCCCTCCCTCTGTGGTCCAGGACAGCCGGAGGTCCTCCCCCCTCCCTCTATGGTCCAGGACAGCCGGAGGTCCTCCCCCCTCCCTCTATGGTCCAGGACAGCCGGAGGTCCTCCCCCCTCCCTCAATGCTCCGGTTCATTCTATCACTCTATTCCTGAGCTCCTGCTCTATTAATACCCTGCTGGTATCTGGCCGACCTTCCAGACATGGGGCAGCGGCAGCCTGAGCCTCGTGTTGGTCTGAATAAACCCATTAAAACCAGGATCAGAGGGTATCTGTTGATCCGTCTGCAGCGACTCACTGACCTGTTGCTGCTGGAAGGACTTCAGTCTTTTCTTGAAGCGAGACGGGAGGACAAAGTCACACCCCCTGGCCAGGAAGGCCAGCTCCCCCCTCAGGTCAGGGTCCCGGCGTAACGACGTCTCCTTGATCATCATGGTGGGGGCCGAGACTGCAAACCACTCACCAGAAGCGCCCCCCGGTACGGCTACTGACACTGCGATGGCCCAGAAACCAGTAAAGAAGTCAGATACCCAGGAACCAGACAGTCGGCTCAGGTGTGAGGTTTGTGAACGCCACACGTATGAACGATAATCCAGGGTGATCTGAGCTCAGTGACGGTCTCTGAACTACTGTACAGGCCGACAGACAGAACCTAGGTACCAGGCTGCCAGTACCAGACCTCAGCCCCAACATGAGCTTCCTCTGTGGGCTACAGGAACTCTGGTGGCCCTCGGTAGATGGTGGTCTCTCTGGTGCCAGCTGCTCCGAGCTGAACTCTGACAAACTGAAACATGAGTGGTCTGACAACTCGCACACACACACACAGCAGACTGGCTAACCGGTGGAGATGGGGTGGGGTTCTGGTTTCCTGATCTGAGTCTTTGATTAGAATCCACCAGAGAACGTAACGACGGACTGAAATGATGTCACTGAGGCTGTGACAGTGGCCAATCAGCAGAGAGCACCTGTTGTTCTGCTGACCTGCAGTTACTCCACAGGACGTCCTCAGAGACTCCGCCCTCTGGGGTCTGAGGACATTTCATCCAAAGCAAATGAAGACGAGGCTCTACGTGTCCCAGAGCAGAAACAGGTCTTGTGACCCAAAACTGTCCTCCTGAGGGCCAATAGTTGTGGTTCTTCATTGTTTAAAGTCTGAGGTTGACAGCAGCAGTGGAATATTAGAATAAAATAGGAGATAAATGTAGAATAAATGTCTAAAACATTTATATTTTATGAATATAATATATTGTCTACTTTAAATACAAAGCACCAAAAGCGGAGGTAACGATGTCCTCAGCGGTGGTCTGTGAGGCCATTAAATACATCGAGACTTGAGGACGGTGAGTTTTTACACTTTATCGCTTGACTTTTTTCTTCTTCGTTTCCGTACATATTTGTCGTGCCTTGCTTGAATTGTAGCTACAGTGCCATCATCCATCCCTGGTGGTATTGCTCCGTTTCGTCCTTCTCGATTACGTACGGAATGAACGCAGAAGACATACGAAGAGCTCTGTCCGTCTCCGTATCCGTCTTTAATGTAGAGCATAAAAGGGTCTTAAGGATGAGGAAGAGGAGGGTCTACAGATTTCTGCAACATTTAAACCACATTTATCACAAACATATTAATAGAAAAGTCTTAAAAACACACCTACATGTCCACAGACAGACTGGACCAATCACAACACAGCGTTAAATAAACCAAACCCACACAAACAACCATCAGGAGACAAAAAAAAAATCATCGACATCAATGAAGGACGGAGGAGAGAAGAAGAAGAGAGGTGTGGTGTCAGGACATCAGAGAGAGGATGGTAAACTGTGACATCATCACAGGTTAGTTCATGATGTCACTGAGTGAATGGAATGCAGATCTGAGCCAATCAGAGAAGAGTCTTAGTGATGGTGAGCTCCAATCATAAAACAGCTGCTTTTAGATGGAGTCTGTGTCTGCTGAACCAGAGGAGTTCTAACATCAGCTGACACATGATGCCCCGCCCACAGTGACTAGGTGTGAGGATACACTGGCCCCTCCCCTCTGGTGTGATGTCATCTCTGCCCTGTGGCGCCCGCTAGTGTCAGACTGGCTCCAAGAAACACAAACAGCTTCATATGAGTGTATGATGGGGAAGGGTACCACCCTCACCCCTCCTCACCCCTCTGTCACCACCCTTAACCCTCCTCATTTTATCTTATTTTACTTTATTTTATTATTCTATTTTATTTTACATCATTTAATTTTACTTTTATATTATTTTATTCTTATTTTACTTTACTTATTTAATCTAATTTAAATTTAGTTTCATTTTACTTCTATTTTATATCTCTATTTCATTTTACTTTAGTTTTCTCATCTTAATTCATTTTACTTTAATTTCACGTTATTTTATTCTTTTCTTTCATTACATCTTATTTTCTTATGCTTACTTTGCTTTCTTTAATTAAATTTAACTAAATTTGATTTAATGTTATCTAATTTTAGTTTACTTCATTTTACTTTATTGTACTTTATTACAGTATTATTTTATTTTACTTAGTGATACATAGTGTTTATCTTCCGTCTGTATTTGTGGACTATTTTATCTTATTTATTTGATATTATTGGACTCTTTATTGATTGTTGTGTTATTGATAGTGATTACTTTTCATCCATCCATCATGAATTGGGACGTGAGGACCCAGGTGTTCCACTGCAGTATGTGGGACAGTCAGTCTCAGGTGACATGTCGACTACTAGTGGGACAAACTGTTCTACTGAGATCCACCAGGTCACCAGTTTGTAGAAACCTACAGATCATATTCTGTTTAAAATGCTACAATAATCAGATTCACATCAGATGAAGTTTAGATATTCATTTAACCTCTACAGGTTATCATAACGTGTTAAAGCTGGTGTTATTTTTTCAGCAGGTCAAACTGAAACCGGACAGAGGAGTAAATATGGAGCCAATTCTGAGATCCAGATAAAAAGGTGGATCCATGATTCTTAACAGAACGCGGAGGAGTTTTTAGGACTTTAGGGCTCTGAGGGTACTTCCTGTTTGTAAAGTGAACCGGGTCACCGGGAGATCTGATCCCTCCACCTCCACCAGGAGACAGACCGAGCCACAACAGAAGCTTCTGACTTTAAAACATAATGTTGTTAAACATACATTCAAATGATTGACATCAGATCAGCTGATAAACGTAAACACAATGATCGCATGACCCCCATCTGATCGCATGACTCCTGTTTCAGCTTCTTCAACTCATTCTTTTGATTTTATGGCCTCAACTTTAATATTTTTATTTTCTTCATTCCCATTTCCTGCTGACAGCAGAAACTGACTGTATGCTAACTACCCAGTACCTCACAGGTAAACCTCAACATATGCTAACTACCCAGGACCTCAGCTAAACCTCAATGTATGCTAACTACCCAGGACCT
>CM075194.1:275000-282500 GCA_037577475.1 Chaunax sp. Z400 | reverse complement strand
AGATCATCACCAGCACCTGATCCCTCTGAACCTTCATATGATGGACCAGAACCACGTCTAGACCCAGAACACTACGACATCACCAGCCCCTGATCCAGGGGTCATTTCATCATCGTTTCAGCAGGACAGATGTTTGCTGATGACATCACTGAGATAAATCTGATGACAGCAGCTGAAGAGATAGAGCAGGAGCTGAACACCACCTGAGACACCAGCAGATGGAGCTGATTGACCAGACTGGTCTGGTCTCATAGAACCAGTTAATACCAGGAGATGGAGCTGTAGAGCCTCTGCTGTGGGACAGTAGAGGCTGAGCACCACCAGAGGGCAGCAGATCTCTACACATGGGACCACATCTGACCAGTCTAAACTGGTCCCATTTAACTGGTCCCGTCTCATGGATCTGTTTAACCAGTTTAAACTGGTCAGGTCTCATCCCTCCATCACTATGATGTGTGTTTGATTCGTCATCACAGTTCCAGAGAACCCTCCACCCCCAGGCTGGGTGGAGCTGGGTGAGGGGAGAGAAAGGGAGGGAAGGGTTTAACAGAGAGGGGAGGGGCTGATCCAGACTTTTACATCTGAACATCTGTGACATCACTGTGAGGGAATTCCATCAGCCAATAAAATCACTGTGGGTATTATGGGGTGGCAGCGACTACATCAGATAAACATGTTGTGATGGTTTCCATGGCAACACAGAGGGAGGCCCACAGAGTTAGCAGCAGCTGGATGCTAGTAGCTCTGGGAGTGGTGGTGAGTCATGATGTCACTGTGTTCAAGGGCTGGTGGAGAATACTGGTCTTTACTGGTCTTTACTGGTCTGTACGGTCTGAACTGGTCTGAACTGGTCTGAACAGTTTGAAATGGCCTGTATTGGTCTGTACTGGTCTATACTGTCTGTACTGGTCTGCACTGGTCTATACGGTTTGAAATGGTCTATACTGGTCTATACATTTTGAAATGGTCTGTGCTGGTCTATACATTTTGAAATGGTCTGTACTGGTCTATACAGTTTGAAATGGTCTATACTGTTCTGTAATGGCCTGTACTGATCTGTACAGTAAAGCCGACACCCAGCAGCACAGGCCCCAGTATGGGAGTCATTGTGTTCATCTTTCCCTGTTTGGCCGAGGTTCCTGCTCTGACCTTATTTCCTGTGGAAGCCACAGAGGAATGATGTCATCCCCCACCAGCCCACAGTCAACAACTGCAACCCCCCCGACACACAGACACACACACAAACGCTCACTAACTCCACCCCTTACCCCAGAACCACCAGTCTCTTCCTCATCTCAGTTCTTTTTCTGGTGTTCCTTTTTTCTTTTAAGAAATGTGTCTCATCCATCCATCCATTGTTTCTCTATCCTTTCATTCCCTGTGCAAAAAACTAGCTGCTCCAAAAGGCTAAAAATCTGGGCGGGAAAAGTCAGAATGAGGAACACTGAAGCTCCGCCTCCACGTCCTGTGGAAGGTGGGACCTTTGCTCCTTTGAGGCTCCTCTGTTCTGTGTAAATGTTAGCGAGGTGGAGGATCGTTGTTGTTCCTCCTCCTCAGTGGACGTAGGAACAGCACCATGTCAACGTCTGTAGAAAAGCTTTTGTGTGTGCAAACCACAATCATAGTATTTAAAAGCTGCTAGTAGCAGTTAGCAGCTAACTGAAGGAAGAAGAAAATGTCTCAGATTGAGGAGACAGCCTGAGGTCCAGGAGCTCCTTATCCTCCAATCAGAGGACAAGATCAACCACCATGTGACAGACACTACAAATTGTGGTTGTCATGTGACTCATTGTTTACAAAGCGCTGCTGGACGCTGATGTAAAACATTACACCTCTTTAGCTTGAGGAATGCTAGGCATGCTATCTGACATCACTGGAGTGGCGTGATGCAGAGGAAGTTGTCTTTCTGCTGTTTTCATCATGTTCATATTAATATGTTGTTGCTGATGTTGTATTGAAACACCTTTAGGAGATGAGCTGTATGTAAAAACCAGAGCTGGTTTCTGCGCTGCAGTCTCAGCAGGTTTTCAGCAGAGCTGTAAATGTGTGGTCCTACTGCTGCCATAGAGGGAAATTCATTAGATATTCATAGAAACGTCACAAAAATCCTCCAGCACAGCCACAAACATCAGACAGTTGATCCTACGGCGGACTGCCAGGACCAGTAAGACATCTCTGCTGGGGGAAACCCTCCACAGCGTCCTACTGCAGCCGTAAGCTAGCTTCTAGCTTAGCAACACACCCAGAGCAGTTGGTAGAAACAGTCTGGGTTGATGAAGCCGTCAGGAGTGTCTGTAACTCATGTCGCCATCAGCTGACACTAAAACAGATGGCTCAGATTTAGGTCCTCTCAAATATCTCATCTTATATTTCCCCAAAACACAGAGAGGGGACAAGGACCAGCTAAAGAACCACTGAGAGATCCAACAGACTCTGAACGTAGCACCAGCTCCTCTGATTTCTACCACAGCCTTTCCCCTCTCCATGGAGATTAATGATCAGCTGTGATGGCTGAAGAAAGATCTGATTCAGTAGGTCACATTTAGTCAAGTCTTTATGTCCACATCACAGGGACCAGGACCAGGAATCCAATCATGGACCAGACACACAGGTTATTTTAGACATACAACAGTCCTCAGGTAGCAGCATCTCCACCGTATCTAATCTGCAGTAACAGCAGAGTCAGCATCATTACATCATATAATATTATTATTATTATTATTATTACATACTAAATATTTGGCACGTTTCTCTTTTTGGCCATCAGACTGGGTGGAACCCTCTTATGACCGGCCTGTAAGTCCTCGACCAACAAACACACCTGTTCAAGGCAGGACTGGAGCGCCTTTACTCCACCCCACCATTTAGAAACGCTACACAGGTGTAATGGGGGAGTGGTGTTTCTCCGCCTCTCTGACACCTTTTGTGGTAGTAACAGAGGTGAATCACTCACCTCTGTTACTACCAAAATGACTGAGCTGGTCAGATAGCAGGACAGGAAGGGGGTGTGGCGTTTTAACAACGTGTTATGTGTACAACCCACAACCAGCAGATCTAAAAAGCAGCTAGCAACAGTTAGCAGCTAATAGCAGTTAGCAGTGAGTAGCAGTTAGCAGCTAGTAGTAGTTAGCAGCTAGTAACAGTTCGCAGCTAGTAACTGTTAGCAATGAGTAGCAGTTAGCAGTGAGTGGCAGTTAGCGGCTAGTAGCAGTTAGCAGCTAGTAACAGTTAGCACCTAGTAGCAGTTAGCACTTAGTAGCAGTTAGCAGTGAGTAGCAGTTAGCAGCTAGTAACAGTTCGCAGCTAGTAAATGTTAGCAATGAGTAGCAGTTAGCAGCTATCTGAAAAAAGTAAATGTCTCAGATAGAGGAGACATCATGAGGTCCAGGAGCTCCTTATCGTCCAATCAGAGGACGAGATCAACCACCATGTAACAGGATGCTACGTGATTCATGTGATTCATTGTTTACAAAGCGCTGCTGTGTTACATGTCATGACTCTTTAGCTTGAGGAATGCCAACACGTTGTCTGACATCACACACTGAGTGTTGTGATGATGTCATTTGTTTGTTCAGTGTAAACAAACAGAGGCCTGTAGAGAAGTGTCTTCGTTGGGGCGCCGTTGATGATGTCAGTGTAAAATGGGCTAAAGCTACAAGGTGTGCGTGAGTCGTCGTTTGTGAGTGTGTGAAGGTATTTGTCACATGTGTGTAGGGGGCTGACCTTGTTATAGTTTGATTGACAGCTTAATGTCCCACTGAGGCAGGAGGCGGGGTTGGTGCTGACGGATATTAGCATAATTCCCAGAGTGCCACAGTTGGTGTTGGGTGTCAGGGAGCTATTCCGAAACTCAGCTGTGAAACACACACACACACACACACACACACACACACACACACACACACACACACACACACACACACACACACACACACACACACACACACACACACACACACACACACACACACACAAACACACACAAACACACACTGGCGACAGAGCGTCTGTTAGCAGGATGCTGTAGTACCGGCGGAGGACAGATTTAGGCCTCCTCACACCTCACCCTGTGGGGGGTAACGACACCGTTAACACTCGCAGTGCCAATAGACGCCCCCCCACACCCCACCCCACCAATCAGCACCTCTCACTGGTTCCCTCCACACAGCAACAACAGTTACTCCCCTCTCCCAAAATAACACAGCGGCCAATCACAGCGCAGGACGAGCGCTGGTGGTCAACACAGAACGACTGCAGGTGAGAGAAGGACAGAGAGGAACGAAAGAGGAGGAGAGGAGGAATAAATGAAGAGATGTGGAGGAAGATGGAGTAATGATGTGTTCGGGGGCTCTGCAGCTGCCATGGTAACCTCATAAATAGGTGTCCTACATATCATCAGGGTGTCAGGTTACACAGTAAACAAACACACAGCAAGGGATGATGGGAGAGGAGACGCCAACAACAGATCCATCAGTCTGACAGATCCTCCATTCCTCTGGTGAGGCTATAGTGTATATGCTATATCATTATGGAGAACTACTATGGAGAAGACGACCAGCCTGAAAATCATCTTTAAATGAAAACAACAAAAAATAAAATCTGTAGGAAAATAAAAATATTAAAAGTCACGACTTATATAAATTACAAAATGAATTAGATAATCATAAGTTAAAATGTATAAGTGAGATATACTCCAGGATGAGCTGACTGGATGACTGCATCCCTCTATCATTTTCATGTTGGGGAATAAAGTGAAGCCGAAAGTTTTAATGCATCACCTTTATCAGGACACCGCTGATCACCTGAGATGACCTGGAAACACTGGTCAGGGTGGAAGGAGAGCACCAACCGGATCAGGTGACTGAACCAACTCATCCGTCTGAGTACCATCGACCACGTTGGGTCACAGCGATAGAAGGCGCACCTTTTCTTTATCTTTCTTTAACACCATCTATTCTCAGTCAGTGCTAACCGTCACTAGCCCTTTTTACTCAGTGACCATGTTCTTCATTAAAGATTACCAAAACACCAAAGTTTGTAGAACAACTTTACATCTCTGGAACCATCACAGGAGAACGTAGATGGAACAGAGAACCAACAGATCCAAAAGTCGTCCCTAAACAGGAAGTCTTTCTTGGTCCTGTAGGTCTGATACTTGATCTGAAAGTCCTTAGCAACATGCTATTAAGTATGCTAAACAGCAGAGCAGCCATCACTGCAGCTAACATTAGCATGTCCACAGCCAGCACTGTGTTGATGTTAGCTTAGCATTCTGATTATCCCTAGCCTCAACACACAGCCAGCCACTGACTTCATCTGAACTTCCTTAGCAACATGCTATTTAGTAGCTAAAACAGTCTGTGAGATTTTTAGTGTGTCTGAAACCTGAGGATGAAACCAACTGTGTACTATTTACAGGAAATACTACAGTATTCAATCACTGTGGGAGACATGATACATGCTAAGCAGATACATACTACTGCGTATTGACATAAAGTATGTCATCCACATACTGAATATGTAGTGTATATGTGAGTTCAGCACCAGTCCCTCTCACACTGTTTGTCTACTTTCTTTCACCATGGCAACAGAAACACTCAGTATAGATGCTGCTGTTTTCTGATCCTCCAAAACCATGAAATACAAAGAAAAGTGTCCTCTGCTGATCCCTCCTCTGGCTGAGACGCTGACTGGCAGCACATTCACCCTCCAAATACTACAGGAGCATCCTAAAGCAGCAGCTGGTGTCGGAGCCAGAGAACCTGGACTGAATTATGTATGAATCTCTTCACCAGATAGAAGCAATAACTCTGATATGTGATGTTTATGAGTCTGTGAACCATCTGATGAATATTAAATCTCTGGCTGCAGAGAAACTTGTGACTGTTGGTAGATTTACTTAAGGCGTGTCTGACTTACTCGGATCACCTCTGGAGTCTGCTGGATGAGAAGGGTCGATCCGGTGTCTCTTCCAGCAGCAGGCTCACCATCATCTCTGGAGGCCACCACAGCTGGGATGGCAGGAGAAGGTTCAGCTGAGTGTGAGGAGGAATTCAAGCTGGTAGGTGTTCCAGAGGTGGGGATGGACTTTGGCTCAGCTTCACTTGTAGAGAATTCTGTATCCGTAGTCTCAGCTGGAGGTTTAGTTATGGGTGTAGAAGGAGGTTTGGGTGCAGGTTCGGATATAGCATTGCACACAGCTTCAGATCCTGCAGGTGTGTTTGCCAGGGAGTGTTTTGGCGGTATAGCTGGGATGGTGTTTATGGGTGGAGAAGCGGGAGCAGCTGGTGAGTTTGGGCTCTCCAGAGGGGTGTCAGCCCTCCCAGTGGAGGCCAGAGTGTCCTGCAGGAGCCTCATCACCTCTTGCTCCTTCCCACTGTTCCTCTCAGCGCTCCCCGTGCTCCCCGCCCCAGAATCCACCAGCTCCTGCGCAAAACTCTCAATGCTCTCAAGGATCCTCAGCAGCAGTGCCCCATCCTCCTCCTCTCCCACCACAGCTTCTCCCTGTGGAGGACTCTGGGGAATCCTGGAACCGTTCATGGCCAGCTGTCTGTCTGGCGTCTGGACATGGAACTGGGTCATTTTGGGCTGAGTGAGGGTCTCATTGGAAGTGATTCTCTGGCCTCCAACTCTCTTCCTGGTTTTGGCTGGAAGGGGAGGCTCGGTGTTTCTAGGGTGGCTCATACTCTGAGACAGATTCTCTAGGTCCATCAGCAGCTTGTCGATGTCATCATTCCTGTGTGGGACAGGTTTGGGTTCTGAGGATGAGGTGGAGGAAGGCCAGGTGGTGGGTGATGTGGTATTAGAGTTCTGGAGTGTGTGAGGACGGGACAGGTGTTGGCCCAACGTTGTCCCGTTTTTGTTCTGGGTTGTTTTCACCTCTCTGGTTGGAGTGTGTTGTGAGATTTGTTCTAGTGTCTTGTCCACATCTGCCTCCTCCTCCTCAATGTAGAGGGCCTCCATGGGGGATGCTGGAGGAGTGTGCGTGTAGGGCGGGGTCGGGGAGGTAAGAAGAGGCAAAGGAGAGTGAGTTGGAAAGGATCTGGATGTGACAGAGGGGAGAGAGAGTGTGTTTTGTGTGACCGGTTGTGGATGTTGCTGTCCACTGATGGGTGGAATGGTTCTGGATGGGGAGCTTTGGACTGGTTTGGCACGAATGGAGTCAGATTTGGAGGAAGATGAGGACAGAATAGAGGAGGGAGGAGCAGAATGAGATACAGTCTTTGGGATCGGGGGTGACTGAACCACATCCTCATATCGAGGAGGTTGCTCATTGCCGAATATTGGGGAGTATGGCCCCGGCTGGATGGAGTGAAGCGTGTTGACCAGCTCAGCGAGATCACTGTGCCCACTGCCTCCCAAACTTCCAATTCCCTCCAGCTCCAGAGGAAGTCTCTTCAGATAGGAGCTGAGTCGGGTCATCACGGCCCGATACATGCTGTCAGGACTGGCCCCTCCATCCTCCGGACCTCCACCAGCTTTGCGTCTGATGCACTGCTT
>CM075194.1:260000-267500 GCA_037577475.1 Chaunax sp. Z400 | reverse complement strand
CATAAGTGTTTGTCTGTTAGCTTCCAAATTAGCATCACTAGAAGCAGCACAGATTTTACTACGTTTTCATGTCAACATTATGGATGTGGAGTAAAAACTGAGGGAGTGAGAACAATTTAAAGAGAATTGCCTCTATCATGAATTATTGATTATGACGACTGAAGCCTGTTTAACTCCACATCATAATCTCATGAAGTCAAACCGCTTCATCATCTTGCCTTCAGAGAGACTCTGGCAGCAGTTCCATCCTGTCAGAGCTGGGTCCCACTTTCATCATCGTCATTTTCATCCTCATCATTTTCATCATCGTCATTTTAATCATCGTCATTTTCTACGTCAGCTACTATTTTTTTGTGAGAATTTGTTTTATTGTTTGTTGCTTCTGCTTGTCATGCTGTCTGTTTAATCCACTGTTTTTATATGTCTGTTCAGCACTTTGATCAACTGCGGTTGTTGTAAATGTGTTCTACATAAATAAAATTGACACTGACTCAGGGGAAGATGTCTGGCTGGAAAAACATTCAAACTATGGAGAGATTTGACGTTTGTTTTCTGTGAATGTCAGATCAGTCTCAGACTGTGAAGAGATTTCTGGTGACCCACCAGACTCTTTGAATCCTAAAATGACCCCTCTGTGTCTCATAAAGCAAAACTACAGCCGGTTAAATTTTAACACAGCTGGAGGGTTTTGTTGACTGCAGCTATCAGTCTTTGTTGAGGAGAAGGGCTTCAACTTCTGGAGGTCTGGATTGTAAAAACGCCTCACATCATCCCACACAGAGAGGAGCAGCGAGCTGCGATCCAGACCAGACGTTTGAACACGAGCCAGAGCTCAGACTGGAGACGGATCAGAGACGACGTCCGACTGTACTGATGATTTAAGTACTTCAGTTTTGTTCAGATTCTACAGAGGAAAACATTTTCTAACATCTACAGATGATGAATATGAACCGATGAATCTGTTTCCTGTTAGTCTCCGGTCTGAGGAGAACGATGAATCTGTTTCCTGTTAGTCTCCGGTCTGAGGAGACTGATGCAGTGGACGGATCGCACCGCCGGTGACCGGACAGTTACGGATGCTTCGCACCAGACTAGATCTGATTCTGCTGAACATCAACAGACATGAAGAGACCGGTTCACCCAAAACGAGACGGTTTGGGTGAACCGGTCTCTTCATGTCAAAATACTTCTCCAAAAGGTTGATGACCGCCTCATTGTAAGCAGCGAACAGTCTTATGGAGTCTTTAAAGAGCAGCATGAAAGCTGAGTTGATCACTCCATTGGTGAGCTCATTAGGGTTGGCCCGAAAATCCAGCAGCATCCAGTTGGTTCTGAATGATGGGAAGCATCTTAATCAGCTTCTCTGTGTTCATGGTTCGTATTACGCCATCAATCCCCCTCTTCACAGGAAGTTGATGCTGTTTTTAGTCACAGAGGATCAGGAGATACGGTTTAGCACCAGAATGAGGAAGAGTCTTGTGACCTCCTCCTACAGATGTTCTCACCAGGGCTGTCACCATCATGAAATATTAGCTGACAACTAATTGTCAGACAAATGATTGTGATCAATGATTTAATAGTCTTCTGTTGATTTTATCCCATCATAAACATCTCAGGACATTTTAATAATACAAAAAGAACAAGGCTCTTGAGGAACAAGAGTTTTTGGCATTAAACATTAAAACATCAATAGAATTTACATCTGTTTGATGTTATAAACAAAATAGTCAACATATACTATGGCCAAAAGAGACCACACCCCTGTCCTACAGAACCACAGCCAACCACGCTCCTAACTGGTGAGGTAGGTACGTCTTCACCAGGGGGCACCACGCTGGCCCCAGTACTGCACATCCTCTCTGATGGAGCTCCTGATGCTTAAATCAACACACCTTCATTGCTAATATGACCAGGATGGATCTGCCAAGGGATCCAGAGCCTCCTCCGGCAGGTACCGTGTTCAATATCTTCTCCTTCTCTTTTTGGCACAGCCCAGGTGGATTTTTGGGTTCCCCTGTTCTGCATGAGGTTAGACAGACTCTTCTTCTTGGGTCCAGGAGATCCAGAACCATCATCTTATGTCACTGCTTGTGTTACAGTCCCCATCTGTGTCAGTGTTGTCTCCTTACTCTCTCATCTCTATCATCCTCCTTAAAAGCTGGTCCTTAGTAACATCCACAACCACTGCATCCCTGATGTTAAATCGAGGAAGGCGGCCTTCCTCAGTAGCTGTACTTCTCATCAAGAACCCAGCACACTGTTGTCTTGTTATTTGCAAGAGCGTAGTGTCTTTGGATACGTTTCCTCCTTTAGAAAGTCTAGGTGGTCAGGAGACACAGTCACGTATGTTTGCCCTGGTAGGACATCAGTAAAATCAGCCACAGTTTTCAGTTCTGCACAGACAAATTTATCCTGCCAGGTGGGGCTGAGGTGCCCATGTTTTCTGTCATGGATCAGGACTCGTCTTCTAGCAGGTAGCCGTTCCAGCTCTACCATTTTTTGTTTGGTACCCCTGCCTGCAGGAACGATAACATATCAGGCTCCTCTCCTGTGGAACCATCTTCCAGTCTGGGTCCAGGAGGCAGACACCCTCTCTACATTTAAGAGTAGACTTAAAACTTTATTTTTTGATAAAGAACTAAGGCTGGCTTAGGCTAGTCTTTAGCTATGCTGATATAGGCCTAGACTGCTGGGGGACTTCCCATGATACACTGAGCTCCTCTCTCCTCCTCTCCCTCTCCTTCTTTACACACTCATGTCTCATTAATTCATGTTGATAACTTGACTTCTTCCCCGGAGTCTTTGTGTTTTCTCATCCCGCAGGTCACCGTGGACCGATCTACTGCTGGGACCATGGTTCACACCCACTGATGATGATGATGATGATGATGATGATATTTTTATAAATACTACTACTGTTATTACTGCTGCTATTATTATTGTTGCGATATACATCTGTGTCCCTGTCTACCAATCCCTCTCCCCCCCATCTACCGCCCCCATCTATCTATCTCTCACAGATACACACAGCCAATATACACAATGCAACATAAAGGCAGAGAGGATGTTTTTGTGCTTCTGAGCTGATGAATAAAAACAGTGACTCACATCTTTTCTTATCTGTGCATGTTTCCTGGTTAGCCTTATAAGGCTAACACACACACACTGACCTACAGACGGACTGACCTACAGATGGACTGACATACAGAAGGACTGACCTACAGACGGACTGTTGTACAGAAGAACTGACCTAAAGACGGACTGTTGTACAGAAGAACTGACCTACAGACGGACTGTCGTACAGAAGGACTGACGTACAGAAGGACTGACGTACAGAAGGACTGACCTACAGACAGACTGTCCTACAGACAGACTGTCCTACAGAAGGACTGACGTACAGAAGGACTGAGCTACAGACGGACTGACCTACAGACAGACTGACCTACAGACGGACTGACAGACTGTCTCCTCTGTGAGGGATCCTGTGATCAAACACTCCCATCACCAGATGACGAAGCTCCAACATGGAGCTGATGGAGGGGCGGGGCCACTTATGGAGGAGATGAGGTCTACAGCTCTCCTACTGTAAACCTGATGTTCAACTCTCTGAGTCATAATACAGAAAGTTGATAACCTGTTTCTGTTTCAGGTAATTATAGAAATATGACACACAGATGACCCCACCCCCTGCTTTAATTCTGATTGGTTACCCCAGACAGACAGAAGACACCCCTGTCATCAGAGACACTGGTCGGTACCAATATTGTGTCCAGATTATCTGGTCTAGGACCTTGGTCGGTACTGATTTGTACCCGTTTGATATTAAATATCTGGGAGATGACATCACTATTTTCTGAGCCAATGAGGAGCTGATGGTGCTGCCTAGCAACGGTAAGTATTGTAGCACTCGAGGCTGATGTTAGCTAAAATACTACTGTTGATGGACCAGTGTTGATGGCGTCTCCTGGACTCCTTTGTTTTTTTTCTCTCTAGAGCTTTTCTATAGCAGGTTGTGACCAAAGTCAGTCTCCATTCAGTTTCCATCACATGACAGAGCCGCGAGATGAACCGCGGTTATATGTTCACGTTTGTTTCTGCTGATCCAACCTGATTCAAAACAAGGATTTTAAAACTGCTGTAGTTTGAGAGAGAAGAACAGAAGAGATCTGATCCACTGCATCACCAACAACTCCGTCCTCTGTTGACATCTAGACGTCCAATCATGTCCCATTAAAGACACCAGTGTCCCAGGAGGACATAGAAGACCATCGGTTCTCGTCCAGCATGCTGAGTTTCAGATGCATTAACATGGAGACAGCAGAAAGAAGAGATGTCCAGATTTGAACAGAGATCCATTTAAGAGTGTGTGTGTGTGTGTCTGCTGTTCCTGTCCGTCAGACGGTCATATGAGGAGCAGATCAGGGTTTCTAACCACAAACCTCTGTCACCCATCACCATCATGTTCTGACTCCTCATCTCTCCACCCTGGTCGTCTAAATCAGGACGTATCTCACAAGTTCAGCCTCGAACATCTCGACCAATCACATGAGCCACAGCAGCTGAATGTCATCCCTAAATCTAATTACTACAACAGAAACATATTACAGGTAAAGGTAGAATGTAATAAATCCCTGCCAGCATTAATCCAGATCCTCTGACGGGGGTCAGACCTGACGGACGGCTGGTCCTCCTTATGACCTCAGTATAACAGGATATATCTGGTACAAAACGCTAAAATATTCAGCTCAGTTTATAGCTAAGAAAATCAGAACGTCCTCCTCCACCTCCTGTTAAAGGCGGGGCGGTTGCAGCTAAATCGCTCCTCTCCGTTCAGTATAAACGTTATGATGGTGTAACTTTTTTAAATTGAATTTGAACTGTTCCTCCTCTGAGCAGTGGAGGTGCTAAATGGAAGGACAGGAGGGGAGGTGGTAGGAGAGGACAGGGCGGGGTCATGTGTGACAACGTGTTGTGTGAATGAACCACAACTGGAAGATTTAAAAAGCAGCTAGTAGCAGTTAGCAGCTAGTAGCATTTAGCAGCTAGTAGCTAACTGAAAGAAGATGAAAATGTCTCAGATTGAGGAGACAGCCTGAGGTCCAGGAGCTCCTTATCTTCCAAACAGAGAACAAGATCAACCTCCATGTTAAAGAGACGTTACATGATTGTTGTCATGTGACTCACTGTTTACAAAGTGCTGCTGTGTTACACGACACGCCTCTTTAGCTTGAGGAACGGCAGCGTGCTATCTGACATTACAGCGACATTATGATATTATTGGTTGGTTTAGCTTCAATCCAGATAAAATGATACTTTCCATCCTCTATCTTCTGGGTGTGAAGCTGAAGTCCAGACCTTCAGATCTGCGGTGGACCAGGATCCCTACTGTTAGAGGGTTCATGACTCAGTATCTCACTGTGTAGCTAAAACATCACTATTAAGACCCATTAATGCTCTACATGATAGACGTGTACAGATACACATAGATGAACACAGAGTACATACATGTGTTCAGTTCGTACGTGTTTGGGTTCGTTTTCAGAGGGCTTTCAGATACATGAGATAAATGGAGCGACACCACCTGAAACGGTTGGGGGCAGCGTAGCGACAATTCAAGCAAGGCTCAACAAATGTGTTCGAAATGTGTCTCATGGGTAAATGTCACAGAGACACACCTCTGGTTTCTGCTGCTGGTGATGTCATCTCTTAAAGGGAATGGGGGATGGACTCTGATTGGTTCACGTTAAAAAACACTTTGTTTGTTGCACCTTACTTGATGAACCTGAGAAGGTTTAAATCTGACACAATGTCATCGGACCATCGTTTGACTTTGAGGAATAACTTCTGGTCTGTTTTATTAGGATTGGGGAGGAAATCAGACGCATCGTCATCATTATGATCAGCTGTAACAGATCAATAAACCATCAACGAATCAGATGGTGAAACAGACCCAATATAAACATGTTCCCTCCTTAGTTTTGGTGAGGATGGCTGAACATGTGGAAGTAGATTCATCTGTTTAGCTGAATAATGGATCAATAAGCAATGTTTTAAAAGTCACATAAATAAACAAATAAACCTGTACAAACTCTGATCCATCAGGAATCTATGGTTTTATCATCCTGGAGCTGAACCCTGTCTGACTGTCTGTGGGACCAGCTGTCACTTTAAGCCTGTTATTTACAACCTGACACACAAACAAGACCCTCACCTTGTTGTCACCCCTCCCTCACCCCTCCTCCATCATGTCAGACCTGAAGATGCACACAACCTGAAAACCCAGCTGAGTTTAGCCATAAAGATTTCCCTGATTCTGCTTCTGGGGTTCTTTAGAGCCAGAATCCAGGGAACCCAACAAACAGATATAGAACCCATGAAAGCCCTGATCTGCTGCTGGAGCCTCCTCACCAGTCTGCTACTGGGTTATTTTCTTCCCCAGTGTTTAGAGTCTATTCTGGGGGTGTCTGTGACCTCAGTCGCAGCTCACATGTTTGTGATTCACAACCTGACCTGATGTTTACACCTTCTGGACCAGTATGGACCATTAACTCCCAGAACCAGTTCAACACCAACAGCTTCTCTTCTTCTCTGTCCCTCTTCAGGTTTTTATGAGTCCTTTAACTTTTATTTCATCTCTTTGAGACACCTGCAGGGATTTTCTTTCCTTACCCATAAACCATCAGTGTTTGGCCAGTCCTCACAGGCTCCAGCTCGGATGTGGCTTCAACCGAGCATGTGGCTGTGGTTCTGCCGCCACAAGGGTCCAGACTCTCCTAATGAGAAGCAGGACTCAGATTCTGGACATTCATGAATCCAAACATCCAAACATATCCATCAAACGTTCACATGAACAAACCATAAAAAAACAGGTGGTTACTATACAGATTCACCTAAAATCAGTTGGTGCCACATTTCAGTCCCTGAGAGCACATCAGAAGACAATAACCAATCACATGGGTCCACTTCATGACATCATCCCGATATTAATCAGCTAGTTGGTGAAAACTGGGCCTTTTTCACTGTCTTAATGATGTTAGCTTAGCATTTTTACTAGCGTTAGCCTCAACACACAGCCAGCCACTGACTCCGTCTGAACTTCCTTAGCAACATGCTAATTAAAAGCTAAAATAGTCTGAGATTTTTAGTGTGTCTGAAACCTGAGGATGACACCAATAGGTCATGAACTGTGTACTATTTACAGGAAATACTACAGTATTCAATCACTGTGGTACTACAGTCAGGATCCAGAACAAACTCCGAAAACTTCAAAGGCAACATCAGGAGAAAAGAGTCTTAACCTGACTTCCTAATACAGCTGAGGGCTGTACACACACACACACACACACACACACACACACACACACACAGACACACACACACACACACACAGACACACACACAGACACACACACACACACACACACACACAGACACACACAGACACACACACAGACACACACACACACACACACACACAGACACACACACACAGACACACAC
>CM075194.1:240000-252500 GCA_037577475.1 Chaunax sp. Z400 | reverse complement strand
TTCCTCGGGCGTTCTCCAGGTGTTCCTCGGGCGTTCTCCAGGTGTTCCTCGGGCGTTCTCCAGGTGTTCCTCGGGCATTCTCCAGGTGTTCCTCGGGCATTCTCCAGGTGTTCCTCTGGCGTTCTCCAGGTGTTCCTCGGGTGTGCCTCGGGTGTTCCTCGGGTGTTCTTCGGGTGTTCCTCGGGTGTTCTCCGGGTGTTCCTCGGGTGTTCTCCGGGTGTTCCTCGGGTGTTCTCCGGGTGTTCTCCGGGTGTTCTTCGGGTGTTCTCCAGGTGTTCCTCGGGTGTTTAATCACACTGCTTCATTAAAGGAGTTGTGAAGGAAGGGATGTGAGAGTACATGTGTCCCTTCTTGGTGACGGGAGCCAGAGTTTTCACAGCAGGGTGAGACAATTGGAGGGTGGCATCAGAGTGACAGTAGGAAGCGGTGGTGACTACAGAGGTGAGCTGGTGAGGATTCTCCAACTCCCTGGAGCAGGAACTTCAGCAACACCTCCTGACTCTGAGGGTCCAGATCATAGACCGTCTGAGGGTCCAGCGGTCAGGCTGGCAGGCGATATATATATATATATATATATATATATATATATATATATATATATATATGTGTGTGTGTGTGTGTGTGTGTGTGTGTGTGTGTTAAGGACACTATAAACAGTCCGGGGACTCCCTTGGCTCATGTTTACTGACCGAGATATGGGCCTTCAATCCTCACTCATCACCACCAGACCTCCTCCTCCCTTGCCAATGTCACAGAGGTCTGATGGAGCCAAAGGAGCCTCTTAAGTGGACCCTGTTATGGTCCAGATACTGAAATAATCCTGTTTCATGCTGGACTGACTGATTCTAACTGACCCGCTGCTCTCTGGGGGTTTACTGCTTTTTACTGCCAGTTTACTGCCAGCCTCCTCTCTCTACCTCCTCCACTGTCATGTTTCTGTGGTAGGCAGTGAATAGTAAGCCAGACAGTCTGTTATACAGTTCAGCATGTTGGAGGCCAAAACATCCCATTGCCTCAGAGGGTACAGTCCTATTTAATGGATCAACAGCTCATGGTCTAAAGTTTCTGGTGTTCAACTCCCTTCTGAGAGTACGACACAATACCCAAAGGGGTTTTACTTTTTTAATCATTCATAAGTGTGTGACACACCTACAGGATCTAATGTTAATGTTCTTTGTTCTACTACACATCCTAAAGGTTCCACACAGTCCAGGTTCATACAGTGAAACATTTTGGACCACACCTCATTTTAACACCAACACTAACATGGACGCACAGACGGACACAACATCTGATACTTAAACTACATCTGATATTTACATCTGATACATAAACCAAAGCACAAATATTATTGGCTAACAAACATGCAAAGAAAACCTAAAATAAAATTTAAAAAAAGGAGCATCAGCTTCTCAGCCAACCAGACATCAGCACCGCCATGAGGCCCTCCTCTACACACCTGTAGAAACAACCAGGCCTGCCTGGACACCACAGAGGATCAACAGTGCCTGGTGTTAGAAAGAGCCCATGATGTTACAAGGCTGGAATCGTCCTCCTCCGTCTTTCTGTTCTGTTTCTGTTTTCTGCTCTTTTTAGGTTTTATGTGCAGATTTACACGTTGAGGACCTACAAACTGCTGTTAAATGAATCAGAGCTCCACAACACAGATGGAACGAAAAGAGCTGCAAGGAAAAAGGAGCTTCAAAACAGCAAATATTTTTAGCATCAGAGACGTCCACATCTGGATCCAGAGCCAGGGAGAACCACACGGCCATGACTAGGAATGGTTCTGCTGGTTTCCTTCATTTCTCTCTTGGCCAGAGGACTGGAGGAATGTGTGTGGAGTCCAGACAAAGAAACAGTGTGGACAACACAACACAATCCACCACTCAATGAACAGATACCAAGTCATCACTGGGAGAGGAAGCACAGACATTCAGTCTCTTAGTTTAGTCAGCAAAGGTTTAATCTAGTCTGAGTCCTGAGTCAAACGTCCTCTTTAGTTTTATCATATTTAGTCACATGATCCTGTTTTTAGTCCAGTTTCAGTCACTAAAGGTCTGATTGTTGAAAACCGTCAGCATTGGCTTTACATAAAAAACTGAGACTCTGAGCTCCAGCTATCCTAATTCCATTAGTCTTTGGCCCCTATACCCAGGTCGGACCACCCATTGGTACATCAGGACCACTGAGGGCCTACACCAGAGTTACCTCTGGACATTCTGGTCTTCTGTTAATTTTATCCTCCATTATAGTTTCAGTCTAATCACAGTATAATAACACAAACACACCTCATGAAGAAGAACAAACATTTATCATCTCTGTCATGTTTATATTTTTATATATTATATATATGCTTATATATCACCTGAAGGACCAGCAGCCAATCACCTGGACTCACCAGACTCTCCTTCCTCATTGGTCTTCAGACCAGGACGTGTCATAGTGGTGCTGTGGTGTTTGATTTACCACTAAATGATCCATCATGTCCACATCGTCCAGAAGTTACACACCTCCAGACACAAACAGCTGGTGGTGCTAAAGGATGATTTAATTCTCCACTTGTATGACATCATTAAACAGATGACATCATTAACGAGCGCCAGTCAAACATCAAACAGTGGACAACGACGTGGAAATAGTGATCTGTGTTTATCAAGATGGATGGAAACCAGTCTACCCAGTATGATCAATAACTGAGGTTAGGTACAGAAATGGTGACAGCTGGTTATATTTTTATCCTACTGGGTTTGGACCAGTACTCCTTGTTGGACTATCTGTTTGAATGTTTTGCTGTTTTGTGCTGCCGCCGTTATATTTATTGGTGTTACTGCATCAAAGAAGCCATGTGTGATGTCATTTCATTCATGAAAGATGGGGGTGTGTCTTTGACTCATGTTACGGTAGACCACCACCCCCCCCCATCCATCATCTCAGAGTTCCTCTGACTCAGTCCTGTGTCTGGCCTCAGAGGACGTCCTGACCGGGTGGGAACAACACAGGAAACAAAAACCAAACATACACAAACAGGTGAGGTGACTAATGGGCCCAACACACCTGACACACCTGTAGCCAAGCCAAAGGCAAACACACTCACACAACCAGTGTGTTCTGGTTTTCAGCCAGTACAATGAGAGCAGTGTGGGAGTAAACAATGTTAAACTCTCCACCCCAGTGATCTTTCCTCCAGATGACATTAAACGCATCATCTGGAGGAAAGATGTCGACTCTACGGCTCTAAGTATAGATTGTTGTACGTCCACCTCCACTGGGGTTGGGTACGGTTCACCTAGGAACCAGTACCGGTACAGGTGCCCAACCGTACCTTTATCCAGTACTTTACTCTCTGCAGTAACTAAGAGTAAAACCAGTCACCAAACATGTTGTAACACCAGAGGAGGAATCTGTTACACATCTGGGATCAGCTGGAGAAACCTCATTTACTCCAACTGATAGCTGGACTAAAATAAACTGATGAATATCAGCTAAAAGGATCATTAATAACAACCAGTAGAGGGCAGCAGTACATCATTGTAGCATCTAGTCTGTCTTATCCAGAGAAGAAGAAGAAACAGCTCCATCAGCTGTCTGTTATGTTGTTGTTGTCACTACCACAGTGATTGCATAATTTAGTATTTCCTGTAAATAGTACACAGTTCATGTACTATTGGTTTCATCCTCAGGTTTCAGACACACTAAAAATCTCACAGACTGTTTTAGTCTGTGAGACTTGTTGTTCTACAAATTAGCATGTTGCTAAGGAAGTTCAGACAGCGTCAGAGACTGGCTGTTTGTTGAAGCTAATGCTAGTAAAGATGCTAAGCTAATGTCATCAAAAGAGTGAAAAAAGACCAGTTATCTCCAACAACAACTTATCCAACAAATTATCACATGATGATGTCATGAAGTTGTTGACGACAACTTGTCTTTAGACATCACTAAAGACATAACGACACCACTAGACATGACATCACTAAAGACATGACAACACCACTAAAGACATGACATCACAAAAGACATAATAACATCACTAAAGACATAATAACATCACTAAAGATATAACGACATCACTTAAGACATAAAGAAATCCTAATCTAATGATCTTTATCGACAAAATTTTAGAAAATATTGATGTCATTTTGTATCAATATTGCACAAACCATAACAGACATGAAATCAAATCGATGACATCATCATGATGCAATGGTCATGATTATTAGCAGGAAAGAAGCCATTCAGAGTGTGTGGGTGTGAGTCTCATCTATTCTAGGAGGAATTCCCAGGGGGTGGGGTGGGCTGGGGGGGTGTATATATAAATATGCATATAAACAAACAAACAAACATGAGTGGAAGCAAACAGATGAACTATTTTATTCTTCTTATTGTTTTTAACTTTTAAATGAATTTGTTTACTGCTGATCTGTCTGCTAATTAAAGGCGTGTCGCCTCATTCAGCTCCAGCCAATCAAAATCAATGAAGAATCAAATATCACCCTCTGAGACAGACTGCTGGCTAGTCGTCCCTCTCACCTGTCACATCCCATCACCACCAGGGAACAAGGAGACGTGTTACCATGGAAACAGGGAAACCTCTCTAAATATCCTCTATTTAAATGTTTAAACATTGTTTACATCAGAGATGTGTAAACATGTCAACAGGACTGTCAACATTTAGACTGATGTTGTGACCGAGAACCAAAAAGTGATGCTGAAACTGACTTTAGCATTTTAGCAGGTTGCTAGCACAAGACAGGTTAGTATTCTGCTATCAGACTATAGCTGTGTCCAAATTCAAGGGCCGCCTCCTTCGAAGGATCCGGTCTACGAACCCACGGTCTGGTCTACGGAGACTCTCAGTAGCTCTTCCTGGTTTTATGAGGTGCTGTGCCTGTCGCCTAGCAATATTTCCAGCTGGAGTTAATAAATTGATTAGCATCAGTCATATCCCATAACCCAGCATATTTGAATGAAAGGTTAAGGTTTTAAGGATTTTAACATTCGTATTCGTATCGTACTTCTATGTGAACGAATACTCCGCATCCTCAGATGGAGTATCCATTAATGCTCGACTCCTATACTCACTCTTCAGTTTTTGGGGGTACAAAACATCACTGACACGCAATGAATCCTGGGATAGGGTGGCCCGAGAGGGATCCACTCCATGGACACGGAACAGCAGCCTGAATTTGTGGGCTGCTTCTAAAGGAGTCTCTGAATTGGGACAGGCATTGTCGGGCCGCTGTGACGTATCTGGTCCGCAGATGTAGCCTTTGGAGGACACGCCCCTGAACAGGGACACAGCTATTGTTTAGTCTCAGTATCACCCCTTAAATGCAAGGCAATATGTTTGTGTAGATTCTCAGTCAACCAGGTCATGGTCGTCCTCGAAGCTTTATTCAGAAGCAACTGGACTTCTTTGGCTATGTTCACACTGCAGGAAAAATGTGGCCCAGGTCTGATTTTTTGCTTATATGTGACTTTTTCATGGCAGTGTGAACAAACACAAACCACATGGAATCTGATCTTTTCCAGTTTCGATTTGAGCCACTTCCATATGTGGTCCTAAATCAGACACAGGTTGGATTTTTTGCAACACGACCTCAGTCTAAACTTTCAGATCGGAATTCATGCGACGTTGACGTCATCGTCCATCTGCATCCACACAGACCTCTATACTGAAGTCGCAGACACTGCCCCACAAAACGCCATCATTACAAACTTAGCTCTCTTTCTCCTCCCTCTTGCCCTCCTCATCGGCTGCTCAAAAAGTTTCTGACTTCCACTGCAAAACACTGCAAACAAAAGGATTCAGACCAACTATAGTGGCCTCATTTTTGCTTCCCTATTGACGGCGTGCGACGAATTTGTTATGTTCTTTTGCGCATGCGGGTCAGTTTAGGGTCGTGAACTGTTCATACTGGAGTCTGATATAGGACACATTTTAAAAGTAATGTGAACAGCTACACAGAAGAATTCGATCTGAGAAATAATCGGGAAATAATCGGGTTCACACGTAACTTAGGCTACGTGTGAATGTAGCCTAAGTTAGCTTGAAGACGTTTCACCTCTACTTAACGACTCAAGGTATATTACATCTCATAGAGGACAAATATCCTGACCTCGTACCAACAGTTAAGAACTGATGAAGCCTGAGAGATGAAACATTTTCAATTTAACAAGTTAGTCCAGTTGCTTCTGAATCAACCTTCAAGGAACCTCAAAAACATGCATCAGCTGGAATACTGGATCGAGGCTAGCGTGTTAGCATTAGTTGTTTTTAAACAGACTAGCATCTAAGCCTTAGTCCCTCTGGTCATATTGAATGGCATTTTGACTTCCTGCTCCAGAAATATTTCTACCAAAACATCAAAAACTGCAGTAAGAGTTAAACTAGTGAGTACTTTGTGTCCAGTTGATGAAATCTATCAGACTGTAATGTAAAAGCTCCCTCAGAACATCTCTGTACGCTAGTTAGTTCTTCACACTGAAATTTACTGAAAGGCATCAAACTCAACTCACTTCTTTAACAGCCTCCAGACAACATGGAGTTACCTGAGGATACTTCAGGGACCATCGGATAACTCACACTCACACAGAGCTAACGTCAGCAGGTTTCCCTCAATCTGTTCGCTTCAAACTTCTTCGGAACCTCTACGTAGAGAAACACACGCGCGCACGCACACGTGGGCGCGTGCGAACACAAGTAGTTCATAAACACGTCCTGCTCCTCTAAATCCCGCGGCTGGCGGTCTACCGATTTCTGTCCAGGATAAACACCGTAAAGTTGGAACAGAGAGGAGAAAAGAGTCGATACCATGTCCTACCTCCTCCTCCTTCAGCCGTTACTCCGTCACGACGAGGCTCGCGTACTGCAGACCGAGCCGCTGCTCGGTAACCGGGACCGGCAGACGGTCACCGACAAACAGAGACTCAGAGACATGAACGACCGTGCGTGTGACAGCTCACGGAGAGAATGAACCGAGAGGAGAACCGGGAGAACTTGGGGGGAGTTATCAGAGAGGAGGGGCGGGGGCTCTGGGAGACTGACAGGCGGGTCAGCTCCCAGTAGTCCCAGTATACGCAACACTACTGGATACTGCATAATTTATATACAGACAAATACTTTATAAGTACGCAGTTCATTTAGTCTGAACTCTGAGTGACGTCATCAAAATAGTATTTATCCAATTAACAGTCCAAAACCCAAAGACTCTTCATGGACCGTCAGAAAAAACACAACTTTTACAGCTGGAACCAGTGAATGTTGGCATTTATATAAAGTTATAGCCTGAGGGAAACAATGACGTCAGATGTGTGATGACAGCAGCAGGTAATTCAGGTGTCATATAAATCTATGAGGTTTAGACAAAATAAAGTACCATCTAATATATAAAATGTTTTTACTGTCAGAGGAAATGACCAGATGGAACTTTGGAACATTTTGGTTTCGTCTCGTCTTTAATGACCTCATTATTTCATTATGATTATAATATATATATATATATATATATATATATATATATATATATATATATATATATATATAATATATATATATATATATATATATATATATATTATAATCATAATGAAATAATGAGGTCATTAAAGACCTATATATATATATATTATATATATATATATAAAATATATATATATATATATATATATATATATATATATATATTTTATATATATATATATATATATATATACAGTACCAGTCAAATGTTTGGACACACCTTCCCATCCACTTGAATGGGAAACTGTGTCCAAACTTTTGACTGGTACTGTATATATATATATATATATAATTACCACGTTTACAGAAGTGACGTCATCACGCCGTCTCCTCAGTGGTGGGCAGAAGCCAACATTGGCCGATGATGACAAGGCAAAGCGGCAGTCTTTAAAGACTGAATATGTTAAACATGGATATGAATACATCATCGACGAAGAGTCTCCATTTTGTTTGTTGAAAACGAGACGGATCCAGCTGAACGTCTGAGAACCTGGGCTGTATCTTCACAAAACAGTTTGGAGGGTAGGATGAATACGACAACATTTTAAAATATTTTAATCCTGTTTTATCCGCTTCTATATGAGATCATTGATGGATTTATTTGTGATCCATTTCGAACCTGACAGAAAACCAAACCCCCATCATCTCCAGGATCTTCTATGATGACATCTGCCGACAGAGATCCAACAGCAGCACAAGGATACGACCATATTTGGTGAATTCCTGCCATCAAATCAAATGATAACACAGACCATAATAGACATCACTGGTTGTTGTAACGTTTCTTTATGTGTTGATTCTTATGGAGGGACTGGGAAACATCTCAGTACCAGTAAACCATAGAGACAAATGGACCAAGTCTGTACTGGTAGGCTTCCTCTAAAGGACGTGTAACAGCTGCATAGGACGGATGGTTCAGACCCCCTATGGTCCCCAGATCCCCTATGGTCTGAACATCTTTAGGGTTTTACTCTGACCCCTGTAAAAAAAAAAAAAGCTTTTAACTTTCACTAGAAATAAATCCAGAGAACATTCATTTTACATCATCATATATTAAATAAATAAACAGTCTTATAAACATATTCATATTAAATAAGTAAACAGTCTTATAAACATTTATATTAGTTTATAACAGTTTTCAGCTGTATAGAAACATATATTGTAAACAATTAACCCCAGATTGTCTCATTGAGATACTAGGATGTTCCAATGACTCTGACTATTCCCTCTGCATTACAACAAGCCCTCAGGTTTGGTATGGTCATCGCAAAAAGGGCTATTTTAAGGGAGTGGAAGCCTGTCTCTCCTCCCTGTTTTAAAGAATGGTTGAATGACATAATTTCCTGTCTGTATCTTGAAGAAATAAGATACTCCCTCTCCAATACCTATCCTAAGTTCCTGAAGATCTGGGGACCTTTTATTGACTACATTAAGAAGGAACCTGTGAAACAGTTCTAATGGGCCTCTCTATGCTGAGCTTTGATCTGCCTCTCTGAGCTCTGGCATCCCTTGCCTCTGCCATGGACCCTTTTTGACCTCCCCTCTTCATGGCCTTGCTGACTCTATGTCTGATCCTCATATAATTTATGGACATTCCAGTCACTGTATGGACGGCATATGTGTGCTCTATTTTCTGTAAGCTGGCAGTCTTTTTGTTTGTTTGTTTTTTCATTTCCATGTTTTGTCCTTGTTTGTCTGTTTTTCTTAATGCAAAACATAAATAAAATATATAAAAATAAACAGTCTTATAAAAACATATTTATATAAAATAAATAAACAGTCTTATAAACGTATTTATATTAAATAATAAACAGTCTAATTAACATATTTATCTTAAATGAATAAACAGTCTTTTAAACATATTTATATTAAATAAATAGTCTTATAAAAACACATTTATATAAAATAAATAAACAGTCTTATAAACGTATTTATATTAAATAATAAACAGTCTAATTAACATATTTATATTAAATGAATAAACAGTCTTTTAAACATATTTATATTAAATAAATAGTCTTATAAAAACACATTTATATAAAATAAATAAACAGTCTTAGCCACAGTGACATCAGGCATCTGTCAGTAATTACTGAATCCTGACCGACAGAACTGAACCAGTTTGTTCACATCAGGCTGCAGGTTCACCAACACGACTACAGACCTGTTTCTATGGCGACAGGAGCCGAGCACAGACTCTGTCTCTCCATGTGGACGACGGTTTCACTGAGCTGAGCAGAAAGACTTTAAATCATTTATATCTGATGGTCTCAGGCTGAATGATAGCATTAAAAACTGAATGTCAACTGACCTGAGGTCTGTTAGACGAGTTCACTCTGAAACTATGTCTGGCCCCTCCAGATTCAGGTCTTGGTCGCCTCACAGTGAGACGGTTCCAGGTCTGAATCCAAAATGGGGTCTGTCTGGATGTTGGCCAACAGTTCCTCCCAAAAACATGTAGAACAGGGGAGCTGATGTCTGAGGCCTGACTGGCTGATTGTCTCTATGTGATGTGAAGGTCAGCTCCACCAATCTGTGGATCTGCTGCCTCCTCCACCGGGCGGAGTGTAAAACCACATTTAGCAGCATCACTTCTGGATGGGGGGGTTAACAGAACATCAGGATCCTAGTTAGACCAGAGGCAGGCTGGCGGGACTGGGACAGGGGACTGGGACAGGGGACTGGGACAGGGGACTGGGACAGGGGACTGGGACAGGGGACTGGGACAGGGGACTGGGACAGGGGACTGGGAGGTCCTGTTAATCCTGAGCTCTGTTGTCTTCAACCCTCTGAGGTCCATGAATGTGTTAAATGATGTTTCTATTATTATCTTTATGATAAACCTATTAATGTGGTTTAAATGTTGATGAATCTGTAGACCCTCCTCTTCCTCTTCCTTACTCTCACCAGATCATGTGACTTAAAGCGACCAATAGGAGAGAGCTCTAATCCTCCTCTAACATCTGGTGAAAGTAGAGACAGACAGACTTCTACTAAATATTATAAATGTTATTTTAGACATTTATTCTACATTTATCTCTTATTTTATTCTAATATTCCACTGCTGCTGTCAACCTCACACTTTAAACCATGAAGAACCACAACTATTGGTACACAGGAGGACAGGTTTGGGTCACATGACCTGTTTCTGCTCTGGGACACGTGGAGCCTGAGATTATAATGTTGATATAGAACACTGAGTGTTATGTTGTATGAAGAACCTTTGGGAAGAGATGTAGAACCTGGACTCTGTTAGCGTTTGTTAGTGTTTGCTACTGTTTTAATGAGGCAGTTAAAAGGCCTCATCTCTCCTCAGAACAGTACAGCGCTGTCCTCCAGGTCAAAGGTCATGCCTGAGGCATGTGACCATCCAACAGTCCCAGCACAAACCCGGACCTTTGACCTTTCTCTGGCTGCTGGCCCGATGCTTTTTTCCACACTGTGGGATGAACAAAGTGAAGAAGCTGCTGTTCTGTCTGCTGCTGACCACAGTGAATGGACTATGCAGCTGGAGACCAATAGAAAACCTTTGCCTCAGGGCCTTGATACAGCAGACCAATCACTGAAGAGGTCACTCTGGGTGGCTGAGAAGAGGAGACCATCCCCAGAAGGCTCCGTTAGGTCTGTCATGGATCATTCTATCCAGTCTGGAATAAAGAGCAGCAGGAAGAGGGAATTCCAATGCATACTAAACACACATCACATTCATGTTTACAGCTGAAGTCTTCTGCATTCAGACTAATAGACTAAACATGAAGACCTGTACCTCATCCTGATGACATATACCTCAATCTGATGACATGTACCTCATCCTGATGACATGTTCCTCATCCTGATGACATGTGCCTCATCCTGATGGCCTGTACCTCAATCTGATAGCCTGTACCTTAATCTGATGACCTGTACCTCATCCTGATGACCTGTACTTCATCCCAATGACCTGTACCTACCTCTACCTCAATCTGATTATCTGTACCTCAATCTGATGACCTGTGCCTCATCCCGATTGCCTGTAACTCATCCCAAAGACCTGAACCTCATCCTGATCACCTGTACCTCAATCTGATGACGTGTACCTCAATCTGATGACCTGTGCCTCATCCTGATGACCTGTGCCTCATCCTGATGGCTTGTACCTCATCCTGATGACCTGTGCCTCATCCTGATGACCTGTGCCTCATCCTGATGGCTTGTACCTCATCCTGTTGACCTGCGGCTCTGGTCACATTCAGCTGATTGCTGGACATAGACGTGAAAACAGAAGCATCACTCTGGCTCTATTTACATGATTTATTAATTATACAATGTCATCATCAGAGACATATGACATTATCAGAGACTCTGCTTCACAGCAGGTCTCCATCAGTCTGTTCCACCGTCAGGCTGTCAGGTGTGTTTACCTGTTGTATGAGTCACCCTCCACCCTGTGTGGATATCTACACCCTGATGACAAAACCAGAGCATGAAAGAAGCACACATTCTGGGAAATCATGTCAGAACTAGAAGTCTAACTGGTTGCCTGGCAACTGGTTCCATTAAATAGTTACAGAGGCCACATGGGAGCTCGAGCACCCATCGAAAACAGGGCGGTACCATGAGGATTGGGAGGCAGTACCATGAAGGCTGTGAGGGATTATGATTAAACCTTAAACACAGCATTCCTCTATTTTCATATGGTGAAATAATGCAGAGGACACTCCAACCATTTCTATGTCACCGTGTCTCTTACCAACTGTTACATGAACCAGATCTGCATCAGTCTGTCAGACCTGAAGGTCCTCCAGGCTGAGGTAGGAGGGCTCTGCAGGCTAGGCTAGCTGTCTCCCTATGTTTCTGTCTCGATGCTAAGCTAAGCTAACCAGCCATGGCTGTAGCCTTATTTTGAAAGGTCAGATATGACTGGTTTTATCTTTTTTTTAAAGTTATTTTCTTGAAACTTTTATGCCTTTATTGATAGGACAGCTGAAGAGGTGACAGG
>CM075194.1:10000-235000 GCA_037577475.1 Chaunax sp. Z400 | reverse complement strand
CATGAAGCGACGTAAAGACGAGACATGAAGCGACGTAAAGACGGCACATGAAGCGACGTAAAGACGAGACATGAAGCGACGTAAAGACGAGACATGAAGCGACGTAAAGACGAGACATGAAGCGACGTAAAGACGGCACATGAAGCGACGTAAAGACGAGACATGAAGCGACGTAAAGACGAGACATGAAGCGACGTAAAGACGGCACATGAAGCGACGTAAAGGCGAGACATGAAGCGACGTAAAGGCGACACATGAGACCACGTAAAGACAAGAGATGAAGCCACGTAAAGACGAGACATGAAGCGACGTAAAGACGAGACATGAAGCGAAGTAAAGACGAGACATGAAGCGACGTAAACACGAGACATGAAGCGACGTAAAGGCGACACATGAGACCACTTAAAGACGAGAGATGAAGCCACGTAAAGACGAGACATGAAGTGACGTAAAGACGAGACATGAAGCGACGTAAAGACGAGACATGAAGCGACGTAAAGATGAGACATGAAGCGATCTAAAGACGGCATATGAAGCGACGTAAAGACGAGACATGAAGCGACGTAAAGACGAGACATGAAGCGACGTAAAGACGGCACATGAAGCGACGTAAAGGCGAGACATGAAGCGACGTAAAGGCGACACATGAGACCACGTAAAGACAAGAGATGAAGCCACGTAAAGACGAGACATGAAGCGACGGCACATGAAGCGACGTAAAGACGAGACATGAAGCGAAGTAAAGACGAGACATGAAGCGACGTAAACACGAGACATGAAGCGACGTAAAGGCGACACATGAGACCACTTAAAGACGAGAGATGAAGCCACGTAAAGACGAGACATGAAGTGACGTAAAGACGAGACATGAAGCGACGTAAAGACGAGACATGAAGCGACGTAAAGATGAGACATGAAGCGATCTAAAGACGGCATATGAAGCGACGTAAAGACGAGACATGAAGCGACGTAAAGACGAGACATGAAGCGAAGTAAAGACGAGACATGAAGCGACGTAAAGACGAGACATGAAGCGACGTAAAGACGGCACATGAAGCGACGTAAAGACGAGACATGAAGCGACGTAAAGAAGACACATGAAGCGACGTAAAGACGAGACATGAAGCGACGTAAAGAAGACACATGAAGCGACGTAAAGACGAGACATGAAGCGACGTAAAGACGAGACATGAAGCGACGTAAAGAAGACACATGAAGCGACGTAAAGACGAGACATGAAGCGACGTAAAGAAGACACATGAAGCGACGTAAAGACGAGACATGAAGCGACGTAAAGAAGACACATGAAGCGACGTAAAGACGAGACATGAAGCGACGTAAAGACGAGACATGAAGCGACGTAAAGAAGACACATGAAGCGACGTAAAGACGAGACATGAAGCGACGTAAAGAAGACACATGAAGCGACGTAAAGACGAGACATGAAGCGACGTAAAGAAGACACATGAAGCGACGTAAAGACGAGACATGAAGCGAGGTAAATATTTGGATCATGGCATCCCTAACTGAAATTCAAAAGTCACCACAGCCCTTCACCACACTCATAGCCGAGGGAATGTAATTTGAACGGGGGGGGGCTGTACGGAAAAGGAGAGGGGAGCTCGCACAAGCAAGCACATGCACACACGCACAAACGTCACGTAACTAGCACATAATTTGCGGGTTTGAACGTTTCGGGTGGTTTTAATACCATGTCATACACAGTGCTTTACAAAAGAGCTTAAACATGCAACTTTCTAGTTTGGCAACCTGCTCAATGCTAACACAGATGCAAAAAATGAATACAGGGTGGAAAATGTTCTTACTGATGAGGCAGTTCAGATGGGGAGACAGACGCATAATTTAATGACAATTTCAGCTTCTGTGAAAATAGCCCTCGTTTGTAGATGGAGTTTGGCCATACTTGTGGCAATGTCTTTTACGTTGCTACATGTAGACTCACCAATGACATCACCTATTATTTTCAGTTGAGCGTCCAGTCTGGCTTTATCAAGGAGCAAAGGAAGGTGAAGGGAATTTATATCCACTGTTTGTTCCTTGTTGGCTGCCTTGATAACCAGCTTCTCAGTGATAGCTGCTGTTTTCATGCCATCTTGGTCAAATCTCCTCTTCAGTTCCTCTAACCAAGTCAACTGCTTCATAAAACTCACCTCGCCAAGAGTGTTGCTCCTCTGCCTCTGTTGTGTGCCGATAACGGCCCGGGATTTCTGTCAGTCTGAACTCTCCTGGCATTTTCAGTCCTGCTGTTGATACTATATGTGATATGTTCTCCACCACTGCATCATCATGAAGTGCTTCGGTGCGCTTTCTAAGCAAGTGCAAGGGCACCCAGTGCGCTTGCTTTGGTGTTCTGTAAACTCCTGGCCACCGACTAACACAGCTCAAATAGCGCTTGACAACACAAGAGGCCAAAGTAGGTTTTAGCTTTTATTGCTCGCTTATACAAGCCTCCGATCTTTGCTCTGGTATCCCCCCTCACAGACTTGTCATCCTTAAGCTACTCCATAGTTGCAATGATTCAGATTCATTCTTTATTGTCCTCTGGTTAGAGGAAATTTATTTTCACAGACTGTACACATGAAGTACAACAATCAAAGACATTAAAGACACAATAGTTCATTGCAGCATGCCCAGGTTGTTTAGATGGCTGAGGGCACGAAACTCTTCCCAAAGCAACTTTTCCTGCATATTGGCTGTCTGTATCGATGGCTAGAGGAAAGGAAGATGAAGCATGGATTAAGGGGGTGGCAGGGGGTGGCAGGGGTTGAGTGCTCTGGTGAGTGCTTTGCGAGTGGTGGCAGTGTCAATAAGAGCTGGCAGGTTGGGAGTGGGGATACCAATTATTTTGGATGATATGTTGGTGATTTTCAGTAGCTTGTTTCTATTGGTGAGGGTGAGCATAGAGAAATAACAGGTGGCGCAGTACAGGAGGATGGGTTCAATAATATTGTGGTACAGAAGGAGCAATAGGTGGGGTTCAACTGCGAGTGTCCTGAGTTTGCGGATGGCAGAGAGACTTTGTGGGCTACGTTTATGGATGTCTGTGGTGTGGTGATCAAAGCTCAGTTTATTGTCTAGGATGACGCCGAGGTACTTGAAACACTCTACCATCTCCACTGGTTGGCTGTTGATGAAGGTGGGGCAATGAGTGGTGGGGAGTTTATTGCAGGTGTCAAATATGAGCTCCTTTGTCTTGGAGACGTTAAGGAGGAGATGATTGTCTGTGCACCACTGGGTGAAGTGAGCAACGGACTGTTGTTAGGTTGTCACTGAGTCCCTGTCTGTGAGGAGGGCGAGTATGGCTGTATCATCAGAGAATTTAAAATATTGATGTAAAGTGTGTATAGAAAGGGACACAGAACGCAGCCTTGGGGGGCGCCTGTGTTGATAGTGATGGAGGAGGATATGTTGGTTTCCACCCTGACAGCCTGGGGTTGGTCGCTGAGGAAGCTATGGATCCAGCGGATGAGGAGGGGTGGAATGTGGAGATGTTGGAGTTTGCAGGTCATCAGATGCCATTGAATAGTATTGAAGGCTTAGCTAAAGTCTATGAAGAGGACCCTGGCATAGTGGCCAGGGGAATCAAGGTGTTGGAGGAGAGTGTGAAGACGACAGGCCACAGCGTCCTCTGTTCCTCTTTTGGCCTTTTAGGCAAACTGGTAGGGGTCAAGCTGTGGGCTGACAAATGGGAGGATGGTGTTTAGTACCTGTTTTTCAAAGCATTTTGAGATAATGGAGGTGAGGGCTACTGGTCTTTAATGATTCAGTTCAGAGGGACGATGTTTTTTTGGGGACAGGAATTATGGTAGATGTTTTGCAGAGGGTGGGGACGGTTGCAGTCAGGATTGACTCACTGAAGACAGAATGTAGAACAGGAGCTACTTCAGGGCACAGGTCTTAAGCAGCCTTCCAGTGATCCCATCAGGGCCGGGGGCCTTGCCAGCTTTGCATTTTCTGAGTTGATGGTATACGTCCACTTCTGTAAACAGGACAGAGTGTGACGGCTCCAGGGTGGGTAGACTCCCGAGCAGTGTTTCACGAGTAGTCCAGGGTGTCAAACCTGGCATAGAAGTTGTTAAGGTCTCTAGTGAATGAGATGGGATCAATGGGTGAGTGCTGCTTTTTGAGGTGGACACAGAGGGTATTCTCACCTTCTGAAAGGCCTGCCTTGTGTTCATGTTGCAGAGGTCCTGTTCTATCTTGTTCTTAAATGCAAGTTTAGCTTTCTTGATGTCATTTCTCAGAGACTGGTTAAGGGCTCTGAGGGAAAGCCAGTCCTTGTGGTGGAAAGCTTTCTGTTTTTCCTTCAGCTTACATTTTATTTGAGGAGTCATCCATGGTCTTGAGTTGGGGTATTGTGATTTCTCTGTAGCCAGTGCATACACGCTTGATAGCTATCGTGCGTATGCACCATCCTGTTGGACAGATGGCCAGTATGGTAACTACCTCATCACAGCCAAACATTGACTCATAGAGCTCTTTTCTTTTGTATGACTTGCAGATTACCACAGCTATGCCCTGAACAAAGTTAATAGTATCAGCAATTAGACTCACCTCATGGGCGGCCTCTTGAATAACTAAATCAAGGGAGTGGTTGGCACAGTGCACTAACAGAGACAGTG
The DNA here is from genome assembly GCA_037577475.1 of Chaunax sp. Z400. Classification (NCBI taxonomy): domain Eukaryota; kingdom Metazoa; phylum Chordata; class Actinopteri; order Lophiiformes; family Chaunacidae; genus Chaunax; species Chaunax sp. Z400. Next base: position 230,357 of record CM075194.1, on the reverse strand, counting down.
GGCATAGTTCTTTAAGTCATGCCTGAACACTAGAAAAACGACCTGACATATTACTGGCTCCGTCAACACAGTATCCCTGGAGACGTTCAATTGGGATGTTCAGCCTGGGAAAACCTCTCTGATGCACTTGAACAGGGTCTCCCCGCTGCTGTCAGGAGCATTGTAAAATCCAAGGAAATCAGAGTGAATCTCCATGTTCTTGTCCACATACTGCAGTGTTAATGAAAATTGCTCCATTGCACTGGCATCCGTGGTACCATCGGCTGCGAATCCACAGTATGGACTATTTATGGCGGGGGATACAATTTCAGTGTGAAAAGAATAGGCATACAGCTGAATGACTTCATTCTGAATTGTGTCCAAGGGCCAGTTGTCTCTCCTGAGAATCCATTCTCTCTCTTTTGGGAGGTTGAAGGTACGTTCCAGTATAAGTTCATACAAAATGCCCTCACGGCTGCTGTCACCCTGAAAAGCCCGCCTTCATACCCAGAACGAGCATCGACCTGAACATCAGTTCCAGAACATGCCTTGCTGTACTTTGGGCTTGGTGGGCAGCATCAGATAAAAGGGCATTAATTGGTGTGTATTTGAGAGCAGCGATCTTTTGAATGGCATTACTGTGAATCTTAGACTTCTCGTGTTCGTTGAATTTTTCTGTAGCCTTCCTTCAGTTTGTGAAGCCCCCCGTAACAAAACTACTGTCTAACCGTACGCTGTCTTCGTTAATTAGCCCTTTCTCCATGGCTTTGACACAGGTGAACCAGACAACATGATCATCATCTTCAATGTAATGCAGCCATCTCCATCTCTGGAACCAGCTTGTTTTGAATGAACCTCAAAACATTTCTTTTCCAACGCTGGTTGGTTGATGCGGTGCGTCTGAAACAATAACATTAGCATTTCCACCTGCAGCGTTAGCTTAGATGTTAGCATGGGTGCCACTTCTGTCAAATTTGCGCTCCCCACAGCTCCCGCACCAGAGTCCGCGGTTGCAGTTGTGTCGGAGGTGGACGGACTGGGCCGCAAGTCTCCCTCCGCCGACTGACTGTCCCAGAATCTTAATTTTTTAATTTAATTATTCACAAAATAATCAAAAATGCATTTTTGTGCCATTTCTGCAGGTAAAGTGGACAGCTAGCTACCTAAGTGGCAACGTCATACATCATTACGTGACTGGTCACTTGACCCTGACGCAGGCATGTAGGCTAAGCCTACGCCAGCATCCTGCTGGGCTTCTGCGTCAGTCTACTAATCACCATTTTTTAGCACAAAACATAAAACGCCAAACACGGGTGCTATTTTTCTGTTCTGCAGCACCCCCAGCACCCCTACTTCCCGCAGTACTGAGCACACTGGTGGATGTTCCTTTCCAGAGTAAAGTATAATGGAATAGGCTGTTTGAGCCGCTGTGGCAGTCAGCTGACTGTGGAGACACACTCTGATTGGCTGAGATTGTTGTGTCCTGTAGTTTTCTCACATTCCTCTCTCCTCTGCTTTTCTCTGAATGTGATTTGAATCTGGGTTAAGTTTTATTTTGTCTCTGTTTCCAGGCCGTATTGAAGTCCTGGCTGGGCATCGACCATTACATCCTGTCAATCAGACGGTCCTCAGAGGGCTTTGATGATATGATGAAGATAATGGTCAGTTCTGAGTCTGACAGAGGGGTCACACCCGGAGTGAAAGTCAGTGACATCACCTTCGCCGGCATCCCAGTCCGTCTTTATGAGCCTCCAGCTGGAGGGGAGGGTCACCTGAGGAGGGGCCTGATGTATTTCCACGGAGGAGGCTGGGCCCTTGGCAGCACCAGTAAGTACACACAGTACTACTGGATATAAATAATATAATATTAAGTAATACTGCCAGTACAGTATCACTGAGGGTCATAGGCTACATGCTTTTTGTGTGTCAGTGAAACCTCTAGTAGTACTAGTAGTAGTACTAGTACTAGTAGAGTAAAATCAATCCAGCGTGACCTGATGCTGAATTGGGTCTAATCATACTTATATTATAGGAACTACTTTGAGTTAATTGGTAAATATGAATGTGTTCCCCAAGGGTCCGTTCTCCACCCCCTTCTATTCTACATGTACATGCTAGCACTAGCTCAGAGTGCCGTTTACAATAACATCTCTTACTGTACTTATGCAGATGATACACAACTATACATGAAATCACATGACCACGGGCCCTTACATTAACTCAATAAGTGTACTGAAGGAATCAATGAGTGGATGGAGCAGAATGTTCTACAACTGAACACGGAAAAAACCTGAAATTGTTTTTGACCCCAAAGAAGGAATATTAAAAGTCAGCCCACCTCACCTCCACGACACTAAGATGAAAATGGAGGATTAACAGACTTTTCCTCCATCTTTCTCTCCTTCCCTCAGAGAAGGGCTCGTATGATCACATCAACAGGATGCTGTCTGACGAAGTCAACACTGTGGTGGTCTCTGTTGAGTAAGTGTTTCTGCTCCTTTAACAAACATCCACTTTGACATGAGTCTGACTGCAGCGCTGACTCAGGACCAGCTTTAAGTCGGACAATGGTTCAGTTACTCTTTATCATTTTAACACTAACATCTGGTACTTAAACTACATCGGATACTTAAACTACATCAAATACTTAGATTACATCTGATACTTAGATTACATCTGATACTTAAACAACATCTGATACTTAAACTACATCCAATACTTAGATTACATCTGATACTTAAATGACATCTGATACTTAGATTACATCTGATACTTAAACTACATCGGATACTTAAACTACATCCGATACTTAGATTACATCTGATACTTAAACAACATCTGATACTTAAACTACATCCGATACTTAAATGACATCTGATACTTAGATTACATCAGATACTAAAACTACATCGGACACTTAAACTACATCTGATACTTAAACTACATCTGATACTTAGATTACATCTGATACTTAAACTACATCTGATACTTAAACTACATCGGATACTTAAACTACATCGGATACTTAAACTACATCCAATACTTAGATTACACCTGATACTTAAATGACATCTGATACTTAGATTACATCAGATACTTAAACTACATCGGATACTTAAACTACATCTGATACTTAGATTACATCTGATACTTAAACTACATCGGATACTTAAACTACATCGGATACTTAAACTACATCCAATACTTAGATTACATCTGATACTTAAACGACATCTGATACTTAAACTACATCCAATACTTAGATTACATCTGATACTTAAATGACATCTGATACTTAGATTACATCAGATACTTAGATTACATCTGGTAGTTAAACTACATCGGATACTTAAAGTACATTGGATACTTAAACTTCATCTGGTATTTAGATTACATCTGATACTTAAACTACATCTGGTACTTTAACTACATCTGGTACTTAAACTACATTGGTACTTAAACTACATCTGATACCTAAACTACATCTGGTACTTAGATTACCTCGGATACTTAAACTTCATCTGGTACTTAAACTACGTGGCTGCTGGACGTGTACATGGCGTCAGTCAGACACTAGTATCTCAGTTGAGTATCATGAGACCTTAATGTCCGTCCCAGATTTGAACTGACAGACTGAGTGGTTAAAACCAGGTGTGAACATGACCTGCTGATTCTTTCTTCTTCGTGTCTTTTTTTCCCACTTACTTTAACTGAACCCGTTGGAATCTGGATTAGGTTAAATCTGGTGAAAATGGACTGTTGGGTCTTTGGCGGAGGAGTGTTGTCACAGGTGGTCCTCCTCCTCCAGACAGGTGTAATGAGGGGAGAGACTCTTAAACAACAGGTGGTTCATACATAGTCATGTGACCCACAGTGTCCTAATGTCTGCAGGTATCGTCTGTATCCAGAGGTCAACTTCCCTGTCCCGTATTTAGACTGCCTCGCTGCTGCCAAACACTTCCTGTCCCCAGAGGTCCTGTCCAGGTATGCCATTGACCCTGAGCGTGTGGCGGTGTCAGGAGACAGTGCTGGAGGAAACCTGGCTGCTGCAGTGGCCCAGGAGGTACAAACAGAAGCATCTGATGATTTACTGTAGATCCATCAACAGGCCAAAGTCTGATGTTTGTTCACGTGTTCCCAGGTTTCCACAGACGACAGTCTGAGTGTGAAGTTCAGCGTCCAGGCCTTGATCTACCCAGTGCTCCAGGCTCTGGACTTCAACACGCCCTCCTATCTACAGAACCAGAACGTACCCATCCTCTACCGGTCCACCATGGTCCGCTTCTGGCTGCAGTACCTTGGTGCCGACCTGTCTTTGCAGTCCCAGTTTGTGTTGAACAACCACAGCTCCTTACAGCAGCCAAACATTGGCCCTGAGCTGAGGGTGAGGCTGGACTGGACCGTCCTCCTGCCTCAGAAGTACCAGAGGAACTACCGACGTTTGGTCGTGGAAAAAGGTTCAGATGGAGCAGCGCAGGCCGTTCCAGGTCTGCTGGATGTCAGGGCTGCCCCTTTGCTGGCAGCATCACAGGTTCTGGCTCAGTGTCCGCGGGCGTACATCCTTACATGTGAGTATGATGTGCTGAGGGATGATGGCATGATGTACGCACGCCGCTTACAGGATGCAGGTGTCGCCGTCACCAGTGACCACTATGAGGACGGCTTCCACGGATGTTTCAGCTTCCTATCCTGGCCGTTTGAGTTCGATGTGGGGAGGAGGGCCCTCAGAGGTTTCCTCACCTGGCTCAGGAACAACCTGTGAAACTGTCCAATGGACAGACCTGATCAGATACACCCCACCTACCCCAGCCACCACCACCTGAACCGAGGATCTACATACAAACTGGTTCAGTTTAGCAGTCAGTTAGAATTAAACACCCTGGTCCACCTGGAGCTCCAGGTCTCTATGCTGGAACAGAGACTTTATGTTTCTATGGAGACAGACTGATTTTTCCAGCTCCTCTCCACTTTAAAACCCGACAATATCTGAAATATAAGTTTAAAGTTTTAAACAAAAAGTTATGATTAAAAAGGAAAAAAGTTCATCTTTCTACAAAAACAGTTTTATGAACGTTTTAAAGCTTGAATGAGATTCAATCTGAAAGTATGGAAAAACTGAAAATGTGGGATTTTTGAACATTTTGTCCAGATTTTTTAAAAATGCTGAATATTTCTGAGAGTATGAAGCTTCTAGACAGTGAAGGCATCACAGCAGAGGTTAAAGGTTCATATATAAAGAACAGATTTTCGGCCGCAGGTCGTATACATGCTGATGGTTTCATGTTCTGTGTTTACATCTTGAACATGAACGTCTCTAAAGAACCAATCTGGAGACGGCAGATAGAACCTTCATCTGCTCTCATCACGTCTACATGTATGAGACGACTACTGGGACCACTGGGACATACTGGGACATACTGGGACTACTGGAACATACTGTGACATACTGGGACTACTGGAACATACTGTGACATACTGGGACTACTGGAACATACTGTGACATACTGGGACCACTGGAACATACTGGGACTACTGGAACATACTGGGACTACTGGAACACACTGGGACATACTGGGACATACTGGGAGGTTTCTATTAAATGTGAAATAAAATGTTTTACTTCATTATTTAATTTTTGATCCACCACCGACTCCATAAACGGTTATCAACCATCAGATTTTCAACATGTTACCCATTAGTAACAGTCATGTGTCCCTGAATGAATCATCAAGCCAACATAGTATCATATAACAGCTGTATGATTATATTCATCAAATATTCAGTGTGTATAATCAAGCGGACAGAAATGAATAAACATGTTCTTCCAATCATCAGTATATTAATCAATAAGAGATGACAGAAGAAACAGGCTGAGCTTATATAAATATCTTAACAAAGGCGTGGCTAACTGATGACACAGCTGTGATTGGATAATTCATGTTCTCTTCATTCATTGGTTCATTTCTACAACCAGCATCTATGAAACACCGCCCTCTAGTGGACAACACAACTCTTCTGTGAGCTCAGTATTTCTACTGTAATACCACAATACTTTTACTCTGACCAGTATTAGTGGTGGTTTTAATTAATACTTTAAGTATTAAACATCATTAGAGATTAAACGACCTATCAGCCCTGAACTTTTTGGCCCATGCAGTCCACCATAGTTGGTCTGTGACTGTAGGTCTACAGCAGCAGCAAACACATCTGACTAGAACACTGTCTGTAGGCTGCTAACAGACTAGAGAACATCTGACAGGGTTCCATTGGTCTGTTAACATACAGAACAGGAGTTGTTCTTGATGGTCGTAGAACCGTGGAATAGACAGAACACCAGCTGGTGGATCCCAGCCTCTACCTGATGAGGTTATGCTCCCTTCATTCGTCTCTCCATCTCCGTTGTGATTGGTCAGAGTTGATGACATGTCTCCATCATCGAGTCAAAAATCTGCTCCACACAAAAAGACTCAGAACTGAAAAAGTAAAAAACTATCATTTAATCATGTTGTGTTCCATGATGGCAGTGAACGATCAATAATCAATCAGACATAAAAACAAACTCATCAGGGTTCAAGTAATGCCCAACAAACAGTAAACACAGGCTGAAGACGGGCGGGGTCTGCTCTGAGACGACTCGTCTGATTGGTCGCCTGTCAGTCTATCAAGTCACCATAGCTGGACTGGTTAATATGGAGAGGTTAGAGACAGAGACAGAGACACACACACACACACACACACACACACACACACACACACACACACACACACACACACACACACACACACACACACACACACACACACACACACACACACACACACACAGTTGTTAACGACAACCAATGGCTTCAGTTTCAACACATCACATGTCATAGTTTACAAGATGAATTCATGTTTACTGTAAACAATGAGCACTTTATGTGCACCACCGCTGATTGGTGCTACTATTGCTATGGTAACCCAGATCCCCAGTCAGTCCAAATGCTTCAGGTTACACCTCCTGACAGTAACACACTGACAGGAGGGAGTCATCATCCTCCTCCTCCTGCGGTGGACAGTACTGATAGAAAAGGTTTAGTCGTTCATGATGACGGCGTGAACACATGAACACATCAGAGATCAGTCAGGGCGTCACATGATGCTTTCCTCTTCCATATGATGATGCTGGTAATGTTATTATGATTAGGGTTGGATACCGACACCAGTACCTTTATCCAGTACTTTACTCTCTGTAGTAACTTAAGAATAAAACCAGTCACCAAACATGTTGTAACACCAGAGGAGGAATCTGTTACACATCTGGGATCAGCTGGAGAAACCTCATTTACTCCAACTGATAGCTGGACTAAAATAAACTGATGAATATCAGCTAAAAGGATCATTAATAACAACCAGTAGAGGGCAGCAGTACATCATTGTAGCATCTAGTCTGTCTTATGCAGAGAAGAAGAAACAACTAATTAATTAATGTCATGATAATGTCGACGACTCACTTAAAGTTTTCACAGAGGGTTCAACTCTCTGAACAAGTGTAGCACCAGCTGCAGATGTGCTACTGTTAGCTGCAGCAGCTGCAGATGTGCTACTGTTAGCTGCAGCAGCTGCAGATGTGCTACTGTTAGCTGCAGCAGCTGCAGATGAGCTACTGTTAGCTGCAGCAGCTGCAGATGTGCTACTGTTAGCTGCAGCAGCTGCAGATGAGCTACTGTTAGCTGCAGCAGCTGCAGATGTGCTACTGTTAGCTGCAGCAGCTGCAGATGAGCTACTGTTAGCTACAGCTGCTGCAGATGAGCTAATGTTAGCTGCAGCTGCTGCAGATGAGCTAATGTTAGCTGCAGCTGCTGCAGATGAGCTAATGTTAGCTGCAGCTGCTGCAGATGAGCTAATGTTAGCTGCAGCTGCTGCAGATGAGCTAATGTTAGCTGCAGCTGCTGCAGATGAGCTAATGTTAGCTGCAGCTGCTGCAGATGAGCTAATGTTAGCTGCAGCTGCTGCAGATGAGCTAATGTTAGCTGCAGCTGCTGCAGATGAGCTAATGTTAGCTGCAGCTGCTGCAGATGAGCTAATGTTAGCTGCAGCTGCTGCAGATGAGCTAATGTTAGCTGCAGCTGCTGCAGATGAGCTAATGTTAGCTGCAGCTGCTGCAGATGAGCTAATGTTAGCTGCAGCTGCTGCAGATGAGCTAATGTTAGCTGCAGCTGCTGCAGATGAGCTAATGTTAGCTGCAGCTGCTGCAGATGAGCTAATGTTAGCTGCAGCTGCTGCAGATGAGCTAATGTTAGCTGCAGCTGCTGCAGATGAGCTAATGTTAGCTGCAGCTGCTGCAGATGAGCTAATGTTAGCTGCAGCTGCTGCAGATGAGCTAATGTTAGCTGCAGCTGCTGCAGATGAGCTAATGTTAGCTGCAGCTGCTGCAGGGGACTTCAGGCTATCAAACATCTTGTAGATATACGTGGTGTTTGACCAAGTGTTTTCTCAGGTGAGACGTGTGTCCTGGACAGATCTGTCTTCAGTCCAGATGTTACAGCGTTGTCTGTGGACAGTGTGAGAAGTGTAGCTTCACTGAGCAGAGTCTTCTCTCAGGTACTGAAATCTGACACCAGCTGGTTTCATGTGAATCTGTTTTTAGGTATTAATGATATCATTGAGTCGGTACCCAACCATAATCATGGTGCACCAAGCATCACACATCTATGATGGTATGCAGACATTAAACACAACCCTGGATTGGTTTCTGTTGTGTGACAGTACAGCTGTGTTCTAGAAGAACAGCTTTAGAACCGTGTTAGATCCCAGACAGGTGAGAACAGACACCAACACACAGGCACACAACCAGAGGCTTTGGCACAGCCACACTAGTCAGTTACTACTCAGCATCATTTCCCACCACAGAAGAAGAGGAGCAGGTCAAAGGACAGGACAGACCCATAGCTGCCTCAGATGTCTGACAGACATCAGCCAATCACATTCAGTCACCATCAGAGTCACAGCCTCTCATCCAATCAGCAGCTCCAGGCTGTCCTCATAGCTGGGCTCTTGAGGGGGGCTGGGGGACAGGAAGGCCGTGGTTACGGGGGTCCCTGTTGCTGTGGCGACATTGAGGAGAGTGTTATGGCGGATGCTGGTGGTTGCCGGGTTGCGGAGCGCAGCCGCCGCCGTGATGCTGGTGAGGTTGATGCCGAGCGTGAGTCTCGTCTGCTCCAAGGCTTTCTCTGGCACGGCGAAGGCTTCCAGCTTCTTCTCACCGTTGGCCATGTAGGAGTTCTGGCAACCTCGACAGATACAGTCCAGACACGCCTGAGGAGCAGGACGGAGAGAGAACATTAGACCGTTAGCATCAACATCGGGTTCTCCTCTAGGTTTAGGAACCTTCGTCAGGATTGGTATTCATTCCATTTTAAACAGGTCATTGGATTTATGGTCAAATGGAGTTTAAATTATTATTTCAGTAAAAACACACATTTGTAAATTCAGTGACATAATTAGATCACATAAGACCAGATGACAGAAATCACAGGTGAACTTTTTCTTCAGTTTTTGAATCAATCAGCACCTTAAGGATGTCTTTACAAGCTGTCCTCCTGTTGCTCCTTTCACTCCTCTCTGATCTGTATAAAAAATACTGGGGTCATTGTTGTTCCTCCTCTGAGGCGAGAGCAGAGAGTCAACATCTGTATAAGAGGAGACGGTAGGACAGGGTGGAGGTGTGACGTTGTTGGTGTTCTGTGTGTGACCCACAACCAGGAGATTTAAAAAGCAGCTAGTAGCAGTTAGCAGCTAACTCAAAGAAGCTTGATTGAGAAGAAAGCCTGAGCTCCTTATCCTCCAATCAGAGGACGAGATCAACCTCCATGTAACAGAGACGCTACATGATTGTTGTCATGTGACTCACTGTTTACAAAGTGCTGCTGTGTTACACGTTAGGCCTGTTTAGCTTGAAGAAAACCAACATGCTATTAAAATCTATCAATCTAAAACATCCTGTCTGGTGTGAATAAAGGCATGGACAAGGGACAGGGGGCGGAGTCAATAGTCTGTGGAGAAAAGCTGCTTTCAGGTTAGCCTCACCACTAAACTAAAATCACTCTTTAGATTATTTACTGTTGGTTTGATCACTGTTGTGACTTTGTTAGATCCAGTTTCTTATCATAATAAGATTGTTCATTTATGACCGTGTCAGATTTGTTGACGGGGGTTGAGGATGCGATGCTATTGGCCAATTATTTCCTATCATCTTTAATCAGCCACTGAAGATCAGTCGACCTCTGGTGTAAAGTAAGACAGAGCTACCGCAGGTCCTTTGTCCCGACCGCAGTCAGACTCTACAACAAATCAATCTGAACTGTGTTGTGTCAGAAAACCCTTGAACTCTTCATCCGTCCATTCATCCACTTATTACACACCATGTACGTCTCCACTCATTGCACATCCACACTCAGAACACTTTAATCTATATTTATTTATTTTATTTTTTCTGGAGATTTGGACTCTTTCTTCATATTTATCTGTATTGCATTTCTATATTTAAATGTCAATGTGTACTCTATTTTTCAATACTGTTTTTGTTCTGTTGGAGCTGCTGTAACAACCAAATTTCCCCTATGGGGTTTAATAAAGTATCTATCTATCTATCTATCTATCTATCTATCTATCTATCTATCTGTCTGTCTGTCTGTCTGTCTGTCTATCTATCTACGTACTGCACTTATGAAGGGCTGATTAAATCAAATATTTTACCCTATGATCAACAGAATCAATGATCGATTGATCTCCATCCATGCAGCAGTGTTAGGCTCACCTTGCGGTTTGAGTAGCAGGGACAGCGTTGCCCTCTGCAGGTCAGCACAGATGGATTCTGGGTAGCCCTGCCGCACTTGCAGCCCTTCTTCTCCACCGGCTTCTTGTAGGGTGTCCTGACTGGTGCAGGGGGAACCAGACAGCCAGACAGCCGCTGGTCTTTGCCCCCGTCCTTGGTTTTGGAGCCTCCACCGTTGCGGGCCTTTGTGTGGGGCTTCTTCAGGCCCGGATCGACGTTCTTCCTTACAGCTTTGTTGTGATTGGACGCAGGGCGGCTGGGTTTGGGAGGAACCCCATTAGGAAGGGATGAGTATGTGTGTGCTGGTGCTGCTAAGGAAGGCGTGGCTACGAGCGTCTGTAGGGAGGAGGAGCCCTGCAGGATGGAGGCGATAGGGAGGGGTTTCACCTTCTCCCTGTCGCTCTCTGAGCGAGATCGTTTGCGTTTAAGGCGGACTGGCGGGGGCTTGGAGGCCGGAGGAGGGTCAAAGGAGGGAGCATGTGTGTGAGTCCTGTCAGTCCGGATCTGTGTGTAGTTGTGAGCTGCGTCCAGCTGTATGAACATCTGACCATGTGTGTGTGTTCTCTCTGGCTGTATGTGAGGAGAGTCTCGACCGGGCTGAAGGGGGTCCAAAGTCTGTAACACCTCCTCCACACTGAGGAGCAACACCTCCCCCTCCTCCAACTCCCTGTTGCTTGACTCCCCATCCCGTAGAGAGCACACAGTGCCTGGCGTCGGGGCTAAAGGTCCAGTGGTCAGACTCAGTTCAAGGCCACCACAACCAGTACTGGACACAGACAGGCCTGCCTGTGGCTGCTCCTCCACCAGTTCACACACTTCCAGCTCAGGAGAGGAGGGATCCAGGTCCTCCAGAACCTCTCCGTTACATCCCTGCGGTCCATTGGAGCAGTGGGGGTCAGACGAGGAGCTCTGAGGTACAGCTGAGAGCTCTGCAGGAGCAGGAGGTGCCTCTGTGGGGGTCAGGGAATGGGGGGCAGGGGGAGTCGCACCTTCATGTGCCAGGTTTGAGTCCCCCGCCTCCATCTCCTCTTCATGGGACAATAGCACCTCCTCTAGCAAGGCCATGACCTCAGGAGAGCCTCCGACACAGCTGCTGATGGACTGCAGCAGCGGTGAATGACTGACATAGAGGCAGAGCCTCTTGTAGGACTGCACCAGCAGAGACAGCTGCTTGTTCTCCTGGAAGCAGGAGGAGTCTTTACAGCGGCTGCACGACGGCCGCACCTGCATCCTCTGGCCTTTACAGCCCAAACAGACGTGATGCTCACACTCTGGATGAGTGGGAGAGATCGGATCCTGGAGCAGTTTACCTGAGAAAGAAGAGAAGGAGCTGTTAACGATTCTGGAAAAACAAGCAGTCTGGACCAGAGTCCAGTCCAGTCTAGTCCAGACCAGACCAGACCAGTCCAATCTAGTCCAGTCCAGACCAGACCAGTCCAATCTAGTCGAGTCCAGTCCAGACCAGACCAGTCCAATCTAGTCTAGTCCAGACTAGTCAAGTCCAGACTAGTCCAGTCCAGACCTGTCCAGTCTAGTCCAGTCCAGATCAGTCCAGTCCAATCCTTCAGTGTCTCCACAGAAACCATCAGAATCGCCATCAACATGGTTTCATCTGTAATCATATCCTCCGTTAATCATATCAATAACATTTACTTGTATAGCACTAATCGAAAGCAACATTACAAAATGATTTGCAACAGACATAAATACAAAGATAAAATATAAAGTAATGAATGAATAAGGAATAAAAGAGGAACGAAAACTTCAAACCATGGATAATTAAAATCACAAACAAAACACAAGGGTAAAAAGTTGAAACAACAAAAAGAGCACTACGAGACATCAAAATTTAAAAAAAAGTTAAGAAAAGTAAATGTTGTTTGAAAGCCTTTCCATATAAACATGAATCTAAAAGTCTTCAGCGGTGATTTTTAAGAAGATGCTGATTAATCAAGCTGGAATTCCTCAGGCTGGTCGTCCCACAGACCAGGAAGTCTGACAGCAAATGTTCTGTCCCCCTTAGTCTTTAAATCTGATCTGGGAACAGTCAACAGACTTCTGCCAGAGCATCTCAGGCTGTGCGCTGGTTGGTAAAGGGACATTTATTCAGGAGCCTGACTATGCAGGGCTTATAGAGCACAACCAGGTTTACTATTAACTACTACTGGACCAAGAGAGGACTGGATATCAGGATGAGGATTGTCATCATCAATGATTACAATCAATGTTTTGTATGAATTTAAGTTAATAAAGACAAAGTTTGCAGCCATATTTTCATATTATTAGAATTTATTTCTCAAAACACTGCGATTTGATTTTTATAATATTACTTTTCCTCAGCTCCGACTTTTAATCTAATAATATTTTGAATTTGTTCTAAATTTTTTCTTTTTTTTGCGTCAATGTCGCCCCGACATTCCCTCCTATGGCAGCAGGCAACACAGGAAGCGTCTGTCCCGACTGGAGGATGGATGACTGGGGCTCAGCCTCCGTTGCTATGGCATCCACGGTGGTGAGCACGCGCACAGACACTCCAGTCAATGTGAATAAGGTTCTGAAACACGCATGAATTAAATCGAACTAACTTATGGTAGGTAAGCAGTGCTACTCCTGCGGTGTGCTGACAGATAACATCCGTGTTATTTATGGTAGATGTTTCCAGGATGCTTACCACAGACGAGGCAGGCCAGGGACTGTCGGAAGAAGGGCAGCAGTGTGTACATGTCAGTGAAGGTGTGAGGCCGCCTCGGGTCACACTGCAGCACGGCCCGGCTTGCCGACACGTACAGTGCCGTAGCATTAATGGGGTTCATGGCGGTGTCCTCCGCAGCCTCAGGGGAAACACGGCCCGAGAGATAAAATCCAGCCGCCCGCCGAGCTACAGATAGCCGAGTCTCGGGGTGGATGGAGGGGCTATAAACCAAACTGGTGGAGCAACAATCAGCCTCTCCAGTGTGTCAAAGCACACGTATGAATTAATAATAAACACGATAACAGACAACGAACATGCAGGAGCCGTTAGCACTGAACGCGTTATCTCGACAGGCGGCTAGCTAATGTTGCATCACCGCTTTGTAGTCACCAACGAGATCCTTCAGATCATCTAAGTTTCTATTAATTCAGGCTATTTACAGCCGAATTACTAGCATGATCTCTAACGCTACGTTGCGGCTAACTGTGATTCAAACTATTAAACGAGCCATTATTTCAGAGTTAGCATTTTGTAGCTAGCGTTAGCTTATATTAGCCAAACGTTTCTAAAGAGATTGTTTAAGTTATCCATAAAGGCTGTTTACTATCAGACAGTTTACCTGAACGAAAACGGACTCCTACGATCACGTTTGGTTAGCAGTTAGCTCCCAGGTACTAGGCGCGCACTTGATGTAAACAAAGCTAACCAGCTAGCGTTAGTATGGCTAACGAAAATTCAACCGTATCACCAACCGCTTACATCCGCCTTATACGTCACACAAAGCAGAGACGTGTGAGTTGTGAACTGATATCCTGTGACTCTGGTCAGTTTTAGTATAATTCTTCATTAGCGGCGCCATGAACGTAGCTTATTATCAGTTTTACAAACGCATCAATCATTCGATTTTCCAGTTTTCCTCTTATCGTCCCCTCTAGACACGCACGATATTCACGCGAGATTTTCGCGAGTTACCGTGGTTACCGTAGTATACCGAAGGAGCTATTCAGGACGCGAATTTACGAATCCTACTAAGGCGACATCTTGACACGCCCTACTCTGCCTCTGATTGGCTTATCCTGATATTCTTATCATTCTTATTCTTACGGTGCAGAATATGCAGTCAGTTCTGACATCATTGGACACAAGAACAACGATCACATAGAAATCCAGTCATTTCCCAGAAAAAGAGTTCTTCATTGAGATTATGTAACAGATCTCTACTTACTTTAATCACATTAGAGCAACTTTTCTTCTACTGTAGGTTTAAACTGCTATGCTTGTATGATATTATCTATGTCTGTTCTAGCCATAATTACCGTGTTTTAAATAATGTTGTGCAGGGTAGGACCTAACTCTTGACTATTGAAGACATTTCTGAAGAACTTGCGGATTTGAATGCTGGATATGAAGGACCTGACCTGAAACTGCAATGCTGCCTTTAAAAGGCTACAAACTCATGACTGCTGCAGAACAAGAATACACTTGGACCCCGTTTTTATCTTGACCATAGTACTGTCTAAATAAACTTAACACTGTTATCACAGTCCTGTGTACTGTTAAGGCTTTGGTGTATTGTATGACGTAAGACTAAGCAACTTAGTGGAAATTATGGAATCTATTAAGTGCCCTCTTCTCGTGTAAACATGACTTTAAAGCATAACCATCATAAACTTTTTTAAAAAGTGAACATTATTAAATGATTGTATTTATAGCAGTAAGCTGGCAGCTGATTTTATGACAGAATATTTGGTGTCATAGTTTTTATTTTGGAAGTAGAAGTACAAAAACAGGCAGGAATGAAGTAATATGTACTATGAAGTAAATACCTCAAATGGGCGATGTTTGAGTTAATCACCGCCACACATCAGGAGATGCTGGAAGGTCTTACTGACGGTCCAAACTCAGGGCATATACGCGCCCTTACTTGACTTTCAGGTTACTGTCCACCAATGAACAACAGATAAACCTGATACCCTCCAGGCTCCGCCCATCAACCCACATGATATGAACTCCTTCTTTCCTATTGGCTGTGAGAGCTTCGGGCCCCGCCCATTCCCCTTGCTATCAATACCTTTTTTCCTATTGGCTGTGAGAGTTACTAGCATATTCGCTATTTGCTCGAATCTCTGTCTTTCATTCCCGCCCTCTGTCGCTGGAGAAGTCAAAGATGGCGGCGTTCATCGTGGCTCGTTGCAGCGGCGGACTGATTAACGGGTTGAAGTCTTCTTTCAGGGGTTTGTCGCCAGCGAAACATGTCGCCGTCGCCGTCGCTGCCGCAGTGCCGCAGACGTACCGGCTACCGGACAGCCGCTATTATTCTGTCAACCACTTGTCCGTTAGGGAGCGAATTGACAAGAAACGGAGGGCGGCGCTGGTCGGCGGAGGTCAGAAGAGAATAGATGCTCAACACAAGCGGGTAAAGTTGGCTAACTGATACTAAGCTAACTCTGTATTTACCTCTAACATGCGTACCGTTAGCTTAAAACTTCAAATACAATGACATCAGGAGTAGTCGGGCTGGATGTAATGCCTGGCTCATGGGCTACTGCTGTAAAGATAGTGGGTGTTGTGTTGTTCAGGTGACCTTTAAACCCATTTGGTGCCTATTTGCAGGATGTTAACGCGTGAAACCTTCGGTGAACATCCGTATCAGTGATTCCACTAATATTAACGTACAGATCTGCCGTCAGCTGCAGAAGGAGGACTAGTTCTCAGGTTGATGTACATAAGTCCTGATATATTCACTACATGAACTGGATTTTAAGTAGACAGCACTGGGGACACAACCCTCCACCAAGACATGTCCCCTAAAACCAGCAGTCCCCTGATAGGCTGATCCTCATCATGTGACTTCTGGACCATGAAAACCTGAATCTGGATCACATTGGAGTCATTATTAGTTTGTTAGTTATTCTAGAAAAACTAGATTTCACTAATGATGAAAAATAAATGTATCGTTATTGATAATTAAGATTAAAGTTTAAAGTAATGAGATATTGATGTCAGCCCTAATACACATGTATGTTCACGGCCCCCACAAGCTTCATGGAAACCAGTTAAGTCGTTCTTGTATAATTAAGGGAAATGCTGGAAAAATGCCCGCCTGGATCTGCTCCTTAAACTGGATCTACACTCAAATTAAATGGGTTCTTTCCTGGCCTATGCCTCATCATTCCAGTTCATCCAGTAGTTTTTGCATAATTCTGCTGACAAACAAACAAACTGACACGAAAACTGAACCTATTGGCGGGGGAAGTCACTAGAAGGTAGACCCCGTCCCTCCGCCAACCAGTAGGTGTCCATCAAACACTAAAGGGTTAAAATCCATATAGTCTGTTTATTTCACCTTCTGACCCAGTAAGAACAAACCAAACCAAGGATTGTGACATCACAACCTCTAATTCTTCTAGACTCATTTATTAGGGATGCTGTGATAAAACGGTTAGACCTGTATATATATCAGTATGACGTCTGAGTGAATACACATTTTCTGTTCTTTTCTAGTCAGTATTTTTTTAGTATTTTTTATCAAAATGAAAAGTATTTTACAAAAGATGGTACACAGAAAATACATGATGCATTTTCTGTGTATCTAATGTCAAAACAATAAATTTGCATATTATAATACATAACGCAACAGGAAAATTCACTGCACTACCAAGACCTACAATTTATACACCCACAAATCAACAATGGTACTATGAAAGGTGAAAAACATCAGCTATGAAGACAAAAACTGACAAAACAGTATACATATGAATCACTACTACACTGTTGAAGTGGTACTACAATCTAACAGTGTTTAAAAACTGAAGCATGCGTCACTTTGTGAAAGAAAAGAAAATAATGTGATCACTGAAAGTCTGTCAGATGAGAACAGAACCTGGTTAATCTTAATAACCTGGTTAATCTTAATAACCTGGTTAATCTTAATAACCTGGTTAATCTTAATAACCTGGTTAATCTTTCTATAGACTGCTCTGTGTCCAGCAGCCTTCTCCTTCCATATGAAATAATATAAAGTTTATTTATATAAAGCACAAACTGTCACAAAGTTCTTTACCACGTAACCCTGAAGACAGATCAAATGTATAGATATGAATGGTAGGAGATCAATACATTTAAAACACACTACTGGGGATCGAACCACCAACCTCCTTACAGGTGGATGTCTGCTCTACCTCTGAGCCACAGGAGCTGCTGCTCCTGTTAGACCAGGTAGAGACTAAAGCCACAGGTAGAGGCTGACAGTCATCTGAATGGGTTTGAATCCCCCCTCATCTGTGGGACACAGAGGCCTCATTCATTTATTATTTTATCCTTGATGAGGCCACGCCCTGAAGGTGTGGTCTGCTGCCATGGAAACAAAACTGGCTTTATTTAACAGGAATAAATGTTAAAAAGTCTGAAACACGTTTGACCTGTGCAATAAAACACAATGCTGTACATTACAATACACCTGTAGTAGTACTGTCTCGGGTACCTGCAGTAGTAGTAGTAGTAGTGTCTCGGGTACCAGTAGTAGTAGTACTGTCTCGAGTACCTGTAGTAGTAGTAGTAGTAGTAGTACTGTCTCGAGTACCTGCAGTAGTAGTAGTAGTACTGTCTCGAGTACCTGCAGTTGTAGTAGTAGTACTGTCTCGGGTACCTGCAGTAGTAGTAGTACTGTCTCGGGTACCTGCAGTAGTAGTAGTACTGTCGCGGGTACCTGCAGTAGTAGTAGTACTGTCTCGGGTACCTGCAGTAGTAGTAGTACTGTCTCGGGTACCTGCAGTAGTAGTAGTAGTACTGTCGCTGGGTACCTGCAGTAGTAGTAGTACTGTCGCTGGGTACCTGCAGTAGTAGTAGTACTGTCGCTGGGTACCTGCAGTAGTAGTAGTACTGTCGCTGGGTACCTGCAGTAGTAGTAGTACTGTCGCTGGGTACCTGCAGTAGTAGTAGTACTGTCGCTGGGTACCTGCAGTAGTAGTAGTACTGTCGCTGGGTACCTGCAGTAGTAGTACCTGTGTACTCACCTGTGTTGTGTTTCAGGGTAAGCTAACAGCTAGGGAGCGGGTGGAGCTCCTGTTGGACCCCGACTCCTTCGTGGAGTCGGACATGTTTGTGGAGCATCGTTGCTCTGACTTTGGGATGGAGCAGGACCAGAACAAGGTGACGGGTCACACAAACTACAAAATGACATCATCAGCATTTACCTACAGGTTCTTCTTCTTTGGTTTGATATTACTGTCATGTGTTTGTAGTTCCCTGGTGACAGCGTGGTGACGGGTCGCGGCCGGATCAACGGCAGGCTGGTTTACGTGTTCAGTCAGGTATAATGTGTACTTATACTGTAAGGTTACTACACTGTAGTAATACAGAGCAGCTGAGTACTCTGTCTTGTGTTCAGGACTTCACCGTGTTTGGTGGCAGTCTGTCCGGAGCTCACGCTCAGAAGATCTGTAAGGTAAGCTGACGGCCACGCCTCTTTCTCCAGTACACAGTGTGAGTATTACTGAAGGTCTGTGGGAGTATTTGTACTCTGTCAGCGGTTCATTTGAAGGTACACGTTTAAATGTTCCATTCTCAGATTATGGACCAGGCTATGACAGTCGGAGCCCCGGTGATCGGTCTGAATGACTCTGGAGGAGCTCGGATCCAGGAGGGGGTGGAGTCTCTGGCTGGATATGCAGACATATTCCTGGTAGGTCGATCTATACAGTCCCTAAACGCCTCATAATAATAATCTAAACTAGAACATTTCTCTGATGCTCTGTATGTAACCAGCACTAACCAGGATCATTGAGGTTCATAGGCTACATGACTTGTGTCCATGAAACCGGTGGTAGGGGTGGATTTAGCTGTGGCCCCCTGCCACTGTTGTATCTGAACATTAATGGACCAATCAGAACAGAGGAGTTATCTGATTGGAGGTTTAATTAACCTCTGATCGTGTTAATTTAACATTATTTCTGTCTGATGAAAACAGTTTTGTGAATCAAGCTGCATGTTTTCATGTTGTTCTACATTTGTGTTGGTTGAACGTAGAGGAATAATAACATGAGGACCACAGATCTATACGATGGATCATTTCCTGACAGGTTCAGGTTTTCTAAGTTAAACATATTCCTGATAACATTTTGATGACGGATGAATGAAAACCTTGTGTTGACCCTGTTCCAGAGGAATGTGATGGCTTCAGGAGTCGTCCCTCAGATCTCCCTCATCATGGGACCCTGTGCAGGAGGAGCGGTCTACTCCCCCGCCCTCACAGATTTCACCTTCATGGTGAAGGTAGGAACCGCACACATACCTCTAAAATACCCACACACCTTCATCATGTGATCACCATCTGGGTACCAGATATGTCATGAAGTCATCCTCACACTGGATGATATTTATGGAGGGATGAAGATGTTTGGGAAGAAATCGGATCAGATCCAGGAAAATTTGAAGATGGGTTTTGTTAAAGGTTTGAGCTCTGAGTGTTGCCACATATAATCAATCATCACGATTGACTTGAACCAGTAGACTGTCTATGTGTGTAGGACACATCGTACCTGTTCATCACAGGACCTGATGTCGTCAAGTCCGTAACCAATGAAGACGTGACTCAAGAGGAGCTAGGCGGAGCTAAAACTCATACCACCATGTCAGGTTAGTTTGCCACAGGTCCTCACTCAGGCCATGGTCCATGATCTGGACCCTCAATCGAGTCAGGTGGTGTTGCTGAAGTTCCTTTTCTTAGTGTCTCATAGCAGAAACTTCTTCCAGCGAGTAGAGAGAATACCTTTGTAGTCACCACCACCTCCTACTGTCTCACCCAGCTGAGAAAACTGGTTCCCATCACCAGGAAGGGACACAACACTCACATCCAACCAGGGTCAGAGTCCTCCATACATCCTACTGGGTTAACCAGAGTCCTCCATACATCCTACTGGGTTAACCAGAGTCCTCCATACATCCTACTGGGTTACTGGTTTTAATCAGCAGGTCTGTTTGTTCTGGAGAGGAGGGGCCAAACCTATTCTACTCTCAGGATGCTGTTGTCATGGAGATGTTGTGTTTACTGATACAGCATCTCGTCTCTGCACACACTGTTTAGTACCTCAGACTGCCATCTTTAGTTTAGCGGCGTCTCGTGTTTCAGGAGTGGCTCATCACGCCTTCGAGAATGACGTCGAAGCTTTGCTCATCGTCAGAGAGTTCTTCAACTTCCTGCCGCTGAGTAACCAGGACCCCGCCCCCATTAGAGAGAGCCACGACCCCAGGTAACCAATCACATCCATCTCCTCTAGACACGACAACCAATCACATCCATCTCCTCTAGACACGACAACCAACCAGGTCTTCTTAATCTCTGTTCAGTGATCGACTGGTCCCATCGTTGGACACCATCGTCCCATTTGAGTCAACTAAAGCCTACGACATGTTGGACATCATCCTATCAGTACGTCTGTCTGACTGACTGTTCTCACCTGTTTGTCTGTCCTCACCTGTCTGACTGTCCACCTGTCTGTCTGTCAGATTGTGGATGAGAGGGACTTCTTTGAGATCATGCCCAACTATGCCAAAAACATCGTGGTGGGTTTCTCCCGAATGAATGGACGTACTGTAGGCATTGTGGGTAATCAGCCCAAAGTGGCTTCAGGTGAGTTTTATAATGATGATTGGCATGTGCTTGGGTTATAGATCTGATCAGTAATCAGTCTGGTGTGTTTGTGTGTCATCGGTCAGGCTGTTTGGACATCAACTCGTCAGTGAAGGGAGCTCGATTCGTACGCTTCTGTGATGCTTTCAACATTCCCATCATCACCTTCGTGGACGTGCCGGGCTTCCTGCCAGGTATCACTCACCTGCTGCGTATTCATGGCGACCAGCTGTAGGGCATTGACTCATGATTCTCCTCCTTTAAAGGACATAAAGTTCTCAGTAAATCCAGGTGTCCTCTCACAGACAGCTGTATTCTACCTGTGGCAGCCATTTTACCTGCTGTGATGTCATCAACAGGTACCTCTCAGGAGTATGGAGGCATCATCCGACACGGAGCCAAACTGCTGTATGCCTTCGCAGAGGCCACCGTCCCCAAAATAACCATCATCACCAGAAAGGTGTGTCTGAGCAGGTTTGTGGGCCAGTACCTCCTGAGTCAGGACGGCCTGAACTCAGCTTCTACAGCCGCTGTGACATCATCCACTGTCGGCTCAGGAGAAACTGCGACCCCCATCACACCCTCACAACATTTATACAGAACACAGGTAAAAGTACAGCAACAACCTACTTCAGCAGGAGGACCAGGTGGGACCAGTGTTCAGGTGCTTTCACACCCGTTTGGTCCGTTCTGATCTGATCCATAGTTACAGGCATGAAACGTCCCCGGATCACAAATTGGATCCAACATTGGATGTTGGTGTGATGTCAGGAGGTGGTCTCAGTCACTGATCAGAATCAGCAGATAGCAGCTAGCTTGTTAGCGTCCACAAATCCGCTGCTATTAGCCATAAATGTGATTAGTCCAGTAAAATATTTGCTTGTGTTCCAGTGGCTCAAATATTACCATCGATGTTCAGAGGAAGGTGGAATCGTCTTCAGGCTAATGGTGCTAGCTAGGCTAATGGGTAATTTCTGTGACTTTAGGACAGTCAGAGAGAGAAGCCTTTAAAACATGACCTGAGTCACGTTACACAGATTTACATCAGACTACAGCTCCCATGATGCAGTGCTACCGGTGTCTGTTTCTGTTGAGTGCCTCCCAGTGGTAGAAGCTGAGGTCAGGTAATGATTGTTGACACAGATGTGACTCTGCCCCAGGCTTACGGAGGAGCCTATGATGTGATGAGCTCCAAACACCTGAGAGGAGACGTGAACTACGCCTGGCCCTCAGCTGAGGTTGCTGTTATGGGTGCTAAGGTACAGACACACCCGTCATCTATCTGTCCTTCACGCTGAATCAACAGGGTTGACCTTTTTTGTCTCTCTCAGGGTGCCGTACAGATCATCTTCAGAGGAAAGGAGAACCAGGCGGAGGCAGAGGCTGAATACGTGGAGAAGTTCGCCAACCCGTTCCCAGCAGCTGTCAGAGGTAAACATCCTGTCCGTACTCAACAGTACCTCTTTCGGTATTCTACTCTTAATATAAATAGTACACAGTTCATGTATTACTGGTTTCATCCTCAGGTTTCAGACGCACTAAAAATCTCACAGACTGTTTCAGCTACTAAATAGCATGATGCTAAGGAAGCTGAGATAGTTGGCTGTGTGTTGATGCTAACGCTAGTAGAAATGCTAAGCTAATGTTGTCAAGACAGTTGCTGTGTCCCAAATCACATACCTCCCTTAGTATACTCAAATGTAGTATTGTGCATGTGAGTGTACTTACTTGTGTAGTGTTGTTTTCTGTTGGATACTGCAGAGGTGAACATTCTCTAAAAACACCTGAGGCTTCCTCACTAAGGTGAAGGTGAATGAACAGGATCCTGTATTTTGGTGGAAGGGAAAAAAGGCCCGTTATCTCCAACCAGCTAATTGATCACATGACGATGTTATTGAACACCAAGACTAAAATAAATCTTATGATCAGTGATGCCGTCTGCAGCAGGTTGGTTTCCTGTGCTGCTCTGGCTGAGGTGGGACCCCGGCCCCTCCGGTTGGGTTCACCACTCACCGTCTCGGTGGAACGTGAGCGCATGTGATGGGACCCTAAAGATGGTGTACTATGTCTGGGCAGGGCAGAGCCAGAGGAAACTCTGGTGGAGGCCTGCAGCGGTCCTGACATACAAACCGGTGGTCTGACCTGTGTATTGGGACCAAAGACTTATGGAACCATCTAGTAGCTGTTTCCCTCTGAAGGATAGATGGAGCCCAGAATCTCGTTCTGCAAATCAGTGAAATCAGAGGAAAATAAAAAATATTGGTTTGGTCTCCACTAGACGGACTGAAATGTTAATGATAACCTGATGTCCTAGAGAAGACTCAAATACTGTTTTCTTTGACGAAAATGTTGAAGCTTTATGTTAGCATTAGCTTCTTCCATGCTAAGCTAACATTTGATTTTACATCATTTAAAAAAGTATCACAGAAACAAGCGTCATATAATCTATGATGGGATATTAATAACGGCATCTTCTCGGCTGAATGTGTTCTAGGTTTTGTTGATGACATCATTGAGCCGTCAACCACTCGTACGAGGATCTGCAGAGATCTGGAGGTTCTGGCCAGTAAGAAGCAGATAAGCCCTTGGAAGAAACATGCCAACATTCCTCTGTGAAACGCACCTGAACGTTTCCATAGCAACAGTGAGGAGTACATACATATGGACTGTTTTTTCCACTGGTTCACGGGTTCATGCTGGACACAAACATCGACCTCCAGCTGTGGAGAACGGGGGCGGGGTTGTGGTGGACTGTTGCTGTCTCTCTGTTTTTGATAGGATGGTGGATCATACAGCGGTCAATCATATGAAGGTCAACACGCTGGTAGCAGCTGTATTGGTGGCCATTTTCCTCTGATGTCAGGGTGGGAGGCCCAGATGCTAGCATCAGGTCATACTGCTGACCTCCAAATGGAGAGAATCGGACACATCATTATATCTGATCAGCAACCGAAAACACAATGATGGCGACAGACTGGAGGGACATCTTTTTAATCAGCTGCACTTACCTTCAGCTAGCTTCAACTAAACAATTAGCTCATTTCACCTCCAGGCTTCAAAGAAATGTGTCCAAGATGGGTGCTCACAGTTCAGTTTATTCACAACTTTTCTACTGGATCATGTAACTTTATCAAATGGTAGGAGGTTTAAAGCTAATGTTAGCTATCAACATGTTTAAACACTCGTTTGCTCTGGGCATTTAAACATCATGTTGACAGCTGACATCAGCTAATGTTAGCTTGATTTTGTCCCAGACTCGTTGCACCAGTACATTCCCTAAACCACTAAAATATTGATTTACCTGACTGGTTATCAGGGTTAATGGTAATCAATAACTTTTAGAACCGATCGTGGTCACTGTGGACTAATGGTAACCACCTGAAACTAGTTTTTAAACTACACATACTCATTTTTCCAACACTACACAAATGCACCAACTATCCCAGTATGTGAGACATCAGAGAAAGATGGCCACCGCAGGTTTTATGTGAAAAGGCGGACTATTGCTGGTTGAATGTTTCCGTGCAGACATGCTGCTGCCCTCTCTCTGTAAATAAATCACTGACTCAACACTGACTGTTTGTCTTTTATCGATGCAGGAGTTTCTATCTGGAGTCGACTGCTCATGTCTTCCTCCAGTGCAGCGCGTACCTGCCTCATCGGTGCCATCCTGTTTCTGACATATCAGAAATGCGTCTGTCTGTCGACCTCTAGTGTCTTCAGCTCTGATCCTCTGTCAAACAAAACACTGATCCATAAATTGATTACAGATTTTATTTTATTAAAAAGAATTTAGGTTCACAAAAAAACAAAAACCAGGTTTTTGAGTGTTTTAGCTGCAGAAAAGACGTCTGATATTTACAGGTGGAACCAGATCCATGATCAATAAACAATATGATTGGAAACATTCAGAAAACATTCAAGCTAAACCGTCAGAGATCAATCAGTGATCGATGTATGAAGGGTTGACTTGATCAGGTAACACTGACCTGTGAGACACCATACATCAACAATCTGGCCTTGAGATGATTGACAGGTGTAGGGGGCGGGGCCACTATCTGGCAACAAACAAGATGAACGGAAAAGGGTTTAAAATATCGGTACTAAAACTACACACTTCAAAATATAGTCTGTCTGTTTTACTTCAAAAAGACGTCATTGGAGGGTGTGTGCTGAGAGGGCGGGGCTTCTGTCTGGGCTCGGGTGTGGGGCCATGGCTTCACTGTCAAACTTCGACATCACTTCCTTCAGGTCTGTCGACTCGACCACCGCACACAGAGGAGGGGTCGTGCTGACATCAGATAAACATTTAGCACTGACACCGTCCGTCATTTGACTAGATGGATCAAACATGGACGACTGTACATGTGAGGAAGAGGAGGAAGAGTGCTTCATCATCAGAGTTAAACCAACAGGCTTGAGATGAAGATCCATCAGTTGATCCTCATTAGACTCCAACACTGTTTCTTCTTGTCAAGCATTTGATTGGCAGGCGATGTGGGTTAAGAAGCCCCTCCCTCCAGCATTTCCTCCTGATGTGGATCAGAACATCGGCATGCTGAAACCCTGGAACAGAACAGAAGACAATAGTCACATGATACCGTTAACCTTATTGATCACAATGAGCCAATCAGTCTCGCCAAACAGTCAGGTGACCTGTGTCCGTGGCGTCAACTGTCTCCTCCTCCTCAGCTGATGATGAAGGTGTGTTGGTGCTGCAGGTAGTCCAGACAGCTGCCGTTAGCAGCTAGCTGTTCAGAGAGGATCCCTCTTCAGCTCATAAAGTTCCTTCCTGTTTTTTAACGTCTGCAGCTGTTTTCTTAGAACAGCTGCCTTTAGCAGCTAGCTGTGTCGTTAGCACAGATCCTCGGTTACGAGTCGGACTGCAGGGTTCTGGTGAGTCCAGCTGCTTCAGACTCAGGCTGGTCAGGTGTTCAGGGTACAGAGACTCACCTGGACGTGGTGGACCCAATAAGAAGTACTGGTACTCAGAGCTGGTGAAAACTGACCCAATTCAGGTGCTGGGTACAACTAATGATGAACTGATTATTGATTAATCTGCTGATTATTTTCTAGAGTAATGATTCAGTCAGAATGAAAGGTCGTCTAGTGATGTCACCAGTGATCTGATCAATGAACTAATGGCTTCTGATCTATGTAATCAGTGTGGTGACTCACCGACTCATCCTCAATCATCGCTGCAGAGTCGAAGAAGTCCGGTCTTAGTTCTGCTCGTTCTCGTCTGTTCCTCGACGGCGGCTGAGAAGGACAAAAACATGAAGACATTTAAATGAATAAATTAAGACTTGATTGATCAACGATGAATGATGTCACTCACCAGGTCAATCACCATCGTGTCTTCAAACTCCTCATTCATGTCCTCCAGCTGGCCCCGTGATGACATCATCACATCCTCAAAGATGGGCTCTGCATCATCCTCCATCAACCCGCGGCTGGTGGATGTGAAGAAACAAATCTGTGAATCACCTTTATAGATTTTTACATTCTGATAGAGTTCACATAAGATACTAATTGAACTTTAACTGTAGTTTCTGGTAGAGATGTCTGAAGCTGGACGTCTCAAAACCAAAATGACCAGAGTGACTCAAACTAATGCTAACAAGCTAGCCTATTGAAAACAAATAATGCTAACATGCTAGGCTGTCACCATCCTAAATGATGATGTCATATCTGTGGGCATATACTGAGACTAAATATAGTCTGATAGCAGAATGCTAACATTTTTGTCTTGTGCTAGCACTGCTAATGTGCTAAAGTCAGTTTCAGCATCACGTTTTGGTCATACATGTGTAAATGTTTACACGTCTCTGATGTAAACTGTTTGAACACATTTAAATGTAGGATATTTAAAGAGGTCTCGTTTCCATGGAAACACGTGTGTCCATGTTCACTGACGGGATGACAGCTATAGCGGCTCACTAACTGATGACATCAAACATTATGAAGATGTGACATCATCAACACTCACACAGTCTGCCGGACGCCCTGATTACTGCGTGACTTGATGTAGTTGATCCCCGTCCGGTCCTTCCTGTTCACGTCCTCCATCTTCTGCTGGCCCAGCCACGACATCTGCATCTGGGGACTGAGACACCAATACTGCAGTCTGATACTACGTCTGTGTACTCTAAATACTGCATCTGGGGACTGAGACACCAATACTGCAGTCTGATACTACATCTACTTTTGTGTGTATTTGTGAGTACTCTGTTTACTCTAACTTGTGTACGTAGTCATTCTCTGATCCGGGTTCTGAGTCAGGGTCCGCCATGTGTTCTGCAGGTCGGTTCTCTCTGAGGACAGTTGAGGTGAGCTGAGGAGTCTGCAGTGCCCCCGGTGTCTGAAGAGTGTCATTACGCATCAGCCACGAGCCCTCCACACTGCTCTCCTCTGGAGAAAACAGACCCGGGATCAGTTAACACCTCTGAAGAAAACAGGCCCCGGATCAGTTAACACATCTGGAGAAAACAGGCCCCGGATCAGTTTGTCCTCACCTTCAATGCGTTTCTTGTGCAGTGGCGGTCGTCCCTTCTTGCTGCGGACCGACCCTGTTTTGCTGCTGGATCCTGACGTGACAGACATGTGGTCCTCATCTCCTCCCGTCAGCAGACTGTTCCTGTAGGAGATCAGCGGCAGCCACACATCCTCCCGACGCTCCGACATGGACTCCGACATGAACTTCTCCAGGTACGAGTGGCTGCGGAGAGACGGCGTACTTTAGGATGGTAGGGGTACTGTGACAGCTGACAGTGATTAAAGATGGAGGACGGTACTTACACCGTCTTTTTGTCTTGACGGATCAGTTTTGAGGAGAATTCACTCAGAACCTCCAGGAAGGCCAGGTTGATGGGAGGAAACTCTGCTCCTCGAGGATTCTGGTACTTAAATGCAAACTCTATGCCGTCCCTGAGAGCAAAGGAGACGCAGACAGAAACCGTAAAGACAAGTAAACAGAACATGTCAGAGACGACACTAATTAATGTAAAAGATTCTTCTTATTATTAAACTGTTAATGTAAAACTACTGTCATTAAAATGACTGGAGAATCAAACAGCATATATTCACATCATTATTTACACATCTGAATCTTCTCCATTCGCTCTAAACTGATGACAGCTTTCAGTCTAGTGCCCCCTAAAGGAAAGAGCAGTCATGGTCTCACTTGTGCAGCGTGGCGACAGCCTCTCTGGTTTTGATTTGGTCCAGGCCGAAGGTGAGGGCGAAGCGGCGAGCCAGCTCCTTGATGCCGCTGACATGAGACGACGTTCGGTCCAAGTTGGGTCCCTGGTCCTGGAGCAGCTCGTTGAACAGCTGCAACAGACGGGACCACAGAGTATTAGTACACAATCAGAATATAAAGACGTATCCACAGAGTATTAGTACACGATCAGAGTATAAAGACGTATCCACAGAGTATTAGTATACGATCAGAATATAAAGATGTATCCACAGAGTATTAGTACACGATCAGAGTATAAAGACGTATCCACAGAGTATTAGTATACGATCAGAATATAAAGACGTATCCACAGAGTATTAGTACACGATCAGAGTATAAAGACGTATCCACAGAGTATTAGTACACAATCAGAGTATAAAGACGTATCCACAGAGTATTAGTACACAATCAGAGTATAAAGACGTATCCACAGAGTATTAGTACACAATCAGAATATAAAGACGTATCCACAGAGTATTAGTACACAATCAGAGTATAAAGACGTATCCACAGAGTATTAGTACACGATCAGAGTATAAAGACGTATCCACAGAGTATTAGTATACGATCAGAATATAAAGATGTATCCACAGAGTATTAGTACACGATCAGAGTATAAAGACGTATCCACAGAGTATTAGTACACAATCAGAGTATAAAGACGTATCCACAGAGTATTAGTACACGATCAGAGTATAAAGACGTATCCACAGAGTATTAGTATACGATCAGAATATAAAGATGTATCCACAGAGTATTAGTACACGATCAGAGTATAAAGACGTATCCACAGAGTATTAGTTCACGATCAGAGCACACATCGTTTTCATCAGGTCTCACCTGCTGCAGACTGAGGATGAGGGTCTTGGCACACAGGATCTTGTCCGTCTGTCTGGTTTTGCTCAGAGTTTCTTTGATGATGTCACCATAATCATTATAATACTGAGACACACAAAGAAAACATCAGTTATTTCACCGCTACGTTTATTACATCATCACTGAGCTCAAAGAAACATATGTAATAAAGATAATGGCGCTGTCTGACTGAATCATGTGATGACGACCATCAGCCACCTTCATGTAGTGTTTGAAGATGTCGGCAGCAGCAGGCATGTCTACGATGTCGTAGATGATGAGTTTGCAGAAAGCTGCAAGCAGGTTTCTTCTTTTGTGGAGAGCTTCGATCTTGTTGGCCTCGTCCTCCTCGTCTCCCTCTACAGACAAACACATGATCGGTATTATTATTGACCTTAGTACTATGACATCAGCGGAGCGTAAGCCTCACCCATGCTCTGACTCTCGTCATCCTGGTCAATGAAGACGTGGTCCAGGACGAAGTTGAGCAGCTCGTTCTGCAGTGTGCTGTCGGGGTTAAAGACCAGCGGCTGGAGCCCCTCCCTCCCACCAGAGATCAGCTGGTGACTGAAGATCATCAGCAGGTCGCAGAGGAGCATGAACGCCTAACAAGGCATCATCAAAGATAAATACTGATCAGTTTACAGCAGAACTAAGGATGTCAGGAAACATGTTCTACTCAGATGAGCTATCAGAAGACAGCATCTCCCCACCGTCGGTCGGTCTGTTCGCTGAATGACACAAAAACTAGTCCACAGATCTTCATCAAACTGGGTGGGACAGTTGGACATGCTCCAGGGAAGAACCTATTAAATTCTGGAGATGATCTGGATAAAGGGGTGGATCTACCAATTATTTTCCCCTTTCTTTAACATTTTGAGATAGTGTTTTTTACAGTGTCCATCTGTTACATCTGATGTCTCTGTGACCTGTGATGATGGGGAAAATGAGCTGCCTCAGTGGAGGTTTAATTGGTCTGACCAGTTAATAACAATATATATAGATATATATATAATAATAGATTTTAGAAAGAAGTCATCTCTGCCACCATCTCAGACCTTCATGGTGGAACACTATAAAGACCTCTACTTGAGATCTGATGCAGACTCACATGAAATCTGTGTGAGGACACAAACGTTTGGACTTCCTCTGGAAGTTAAATGTTTTTCATGTCGACATGACAAAAAAAAAAAAAAAAAGACAAAAAAAAGAACTCAACATGTTTGTTTTTGCTCACATTTTTCATGAGTTGAAGTAAAAGATAAAAGAGTCTGAGCACACAAAGATTTATTCACTAAAGATGTGTTTAAATCTGTGTTGGTGAGTGTTTCCCCCTGATGGTGATAATCCATCCACCAGACAGGTGGAGCACATCAACATGATTATAATACAAGTGTGTGTTGGGAAGGCCAGGATAAAGGCTCAGTCTTATCACACAGCACAACAACACAGACGTCACAGGTCTGGAGGACCTGGTTGATATTCCTGCAGTCAGCATGCCAACATCACACTCCCTCCAAACCTGACATGTTGGAGGCATAAAAGGAATCAAAAGGTCTTTTTATTTTTCAGCAGCACACACACTGGTCTCACCTGTTCTTTGACTGGTGTGTTGACGTTGGACAGACACTGCTGACACACAGCCAGGAATGACTTCACCACCCTCCTGAGAGCCACCAGGTCATCCTACAGAGGACATCAAACACTACTGTTATAAATCACAATCAACCAGTACAATACCAGGGGCCCTGACTGCTATGAGATCAGTGAGGTGAGACCAGTACCTTACTGGGAGCCCCCTCTGTGATCTTGACCAGTTGCCAGAGAATGGAGTAATGGGAACACTGGAGGGCCTGGACGGCTATCTGCTCTGGCATGGAGCCCTGTTCAATCCCCGCCTTCAGCAGCCGGTAGCAGTTCCCAAACAGATCCCAGCGTGTCAAGTCATGAGCACTGGGGCAGAGACAGGAAGAGAACTTATTTCATACAGGAAGTGACATCATGGTTACTTAGTGAAAGTTATAACAGTAGCGTCAACGTTTGTCACTATTTGATGTTGAGTTTTACTTGTGGAAGGCTGTGAGTCTCTTGAGCGTAGATAAAACGTTGTAGATGTCGTCATCGTCGGCCTCCTCGGCCTGCAGGAGGACAACCAGCTGTTAGTTCCTCTCAGTTACCTCACAATGACACCTGAGCAGGCGCATCCTCCTACCTCCTGCAGCAGCTCCTCCACTGAGTGAGCGAAGCGGTCAGTCATCTCATCGATGAGCTGCGAGCGGGCGATGTCCACACGGTTCATGATGGTGTACTCCTCAGAGCACAGGATGCTGTACGTTTTGCTGCAGGCCTCCAGAACATCGATCTCGATGTGTTTCTCAACCACCAGACGGATCTGCTTCAGTAGGGCATCCAGGTGCTTCTCCATTCGCCCGGCGCTGTACACGTCCAGGTCAAAGAACTGAGGGATCTGCAGCAGGTTGGCCACCTTCTCCGAGTCCGCTTGGTACTTTGGAGAAAATAGAGCTGTCAATCAACACGAGGCCCAGGTCTGATCCAGTCAGACAGAACACTACTAATGACTTCATCGATTACTGCCACAAACAGGTCAGCCACTGATCAGTGTCACTGGTCTGGACTTCAGAATGCTTGTACCTTAGACAGCAGCATGGGCAGAGCCATGATGAAGTGTTCTGTCAGTTTATTCTTGTCGTCTATCTGAGTCTTCCTCTCCTTCGCCGTCAGCACCTGAATGAGACAAAAGATGGTCAGTCAGGTAGAAACAGAGGCAGGAAGTGAAAGATAAGATATTCCTTTATTAGTCCCACAGTGGGGAAATTCTCAGAGAAGAGAGAGAGAAGAAGAGAAGATTGAAGAGAGAGATTGTGGAATATTCTGTTAATGACACCAGGACAGATCTTCAGTTGATAGCCTCCTGTCCATAGATCATCAACCTGACCTGATGTCACACTAACAGACCAGTGGAAACAGTTCACACAGCAGTTAGCAGCTACTGAAAGAAGAGGAAAAGGTCTCAGATTGAGGAGACATCATGAGGTCCAGGAGCTCCTTATCCTCCATTCAGAGGACAAGACCAGCCTCCATGTAACAGAGACGTTACATGATTGTTGTCATGTGACATGTTGTAGTGTGTCTTGATGACATACCCGTTTTCCGGTTCCTCTGCCGACAGGAGGGTGGGCCTCTGCTGCCTGTCTGATGGTACACACCATCAGCTCTATCAGAGCACTCTCCTGTCTGTCTGACAACACTAGACACAGACAGGACAGACAGACACAAAGGTGACAACGACAGATATGTCAAAATGTGGATGAAGGTCAGATGTTCATTGCATCATTTCTTCAGTGTGTGTGTCTCACCTTCCTCTCCCTGGACAGGCTCCTCCAGGAGGAGTTCAGTCATACACTCCCAGTCCTTCAGCAGCTCCTGAGAGCTCTCCCACAGCGAGTCTACCAGGTACGCTGCATGCTCATGAAGCTGTACAGACACCAGGTGTATCATCAATAACTTGATCAACAATGTATTCTATTCTATCAATAATCAAAATCATCATCATCTACTGATATGAGAACATTTATCATCAGCAAAGACAAAGTAACCCAAACATATGATTAGTTTATCATACTCCAACATAGCAGACTGATATAGTAACAATACATTATTCTAAATACATAGAGTATAGTATATATACACACTAACAGTGACAGAGTGTAGTATATATACACACTAACAGTGACAGAGTGTAGTATATATACACAGTGTAGTATATATACACACTAACAGTGACAGAGTGTAGTATATATACACAGAGTGTAGTATATATACACACTAACAGTGACAGAGTGTAGTATATATACACAGTGTAGTATATACACACACTAACAGTGACAGAGTGTAGTATATATACACAGAGTGTAGTATATATACACACTAACAGTGACAGAGTGTAGTATATATACACAGAGTGTAGTATATACACACACTAACAGTGACAGAGTGTAGTATATATACACAGTGTAGTATATATACACAGAGTGTAGTATATATACACACTAACAGTGACAGAGTGTTGTATATATACACAGAGTGTAGTATATATACACAGAGTGTAGTATATATACACACTAACAGTGACGGAGTGTAGTATATATACACAGAGTGTAGTATATATACACACTAACAGTGACAGAGTGTTGTATATATACACAGAGTGTAGTATATATACACACTAACAGTGACAGAGTGTAGTATATATACACAGTGTAGTATATATACACTAACAGTGACAGAGTGTAGTATATATACACTAACAGTGACAGAGTGTAGTATATATACATAGAGTGTAGTATATATACACACTAACAGTGACGGAGTGTAGTATATATACACACTAACAGTGACAGAGTGTAGTATATATACACAGTGTAGTATATATACACACTAACAGTGACAGAGTGTAGTATATATACACAGTGTAGTATATATACACACTAACAGTGACAGAGTGTAGTATATATACACAGTGTAGTATATATACACACTAACAGTGACAGAGTGTAGTATATATATATATACATAGAGTGTAGTATATATACACACTAACAGTGACGGAGTGTAGTATATATACACAGAGTGTAGTATATATACACACTAACAGTGACAGAGTGTAGTATATATACACAGTGTAGTATATATACACACTAACAGTGACAGAGTGTAGTATATATACACAGTGTAGTATATATACACACTAACAGTGACAGAGTGTAGTATATATACACAAAGTGTAGTATATATACACACTAAGTGACAGAGTGTAGTATATATACATAGTGTAGTATATATACACACTAACAGTGACAGAGTGTAGTATATATACACAGTGTAGTATATATACACAGAGTGTAGTATATATACACACTAACAGTGACAGAGTGTAGTATATATACATAGTGTAGTATATATACACACTAACAGTGACGGAGTGTAGTATATATACACACTAACAGTGACAGTGTAGTATATATACACAAAGTGTAGTATATATACACAGAGTGTAGTATATATACACACTAACAGTGACGGAGTGTAGTATATATACACAGTGTAGTATATATACACACTAACAGTGACAGAGTGTTGTATATATACACACTAACAGTGACAGAGTGTAGTATATATACACAGTGTAGTATATATACACTAACAGTGACAGAGTGTAGTATATATACACTAACAGTGACAGAGTGTAGTATATATACATAGAGTGTAGTATATATACACACTAACAGTGACGGAGTGTAGTATATATACACACTAACAGAGTGTAGTATATATACACAGTGTAGTATATATACACACTAACAGTGACAGAGTGTAGTATATATACACACTAACAGTGACAGAGTGTAGTATATATACACAGTGTAGTACATATACACACTAACAGTGACAGAGTGTAGTATATATACACAGTGTAGTATATATACACACTAACAGTGACAGAGTGTAGTATATATACACAGAGTGTAGTATATATACACACTAACAGTGACAGAGTGTAGTATATATACACACTAACAGTGACGGAGTGTAGTATATATACACACTAACAGTGACGGAGTGTAGTATATATACACAGAGTGTAGTATATATACACACTAACAGTGACAGAGTGTAGTATATATACACAGTGTAGTATATATACACACTAACAGTGACAGAGTGTAGTATATATACACAGTGTAGTATATATACACACTAACAGTGACAGAGTGTAGTATATATACACAAAGTGTAGTATATATACACACTAACAGTGACAGTGTAGTATATATACACAAAGTGTAGTATATATACACACTAAGTGACAGAGTGTAGTATATATACATAGTGTAGTATATATACACACTAACAGTGACAGAGTGTAGTATATATACACAGTGTAGTATATATACACAGAGTGTAGTATATATACACACTAACAGTGACAGAGTGTAGTATATATACATAGTGTAGTATATATACACACTAACAGTGAGGGAGTGTAGTATATATACACACTAACAGTGACAGTGTAGTATATATACACAAAGTGTAGTATATATACACACTAACAGTGACAGAGTGTAGTATATATACATAGAGTGTAGTATATATACACACTAACAGTGACAGAGTGTAGTATATATACACACTAACAGTGACAGAGTGTAGTATATATACATAGAGTGTAGTATATATACACACTAACAGTGACAGAGTGTAGTATATATACACAAAGTGTAGTATATATACACACTAACAGTGACAGAGTGTAGTATATATACATAGAGTGTAGTATATATACACACTAACAGTGACAGAGTGTAGTATATATACACAAAGTGTAGTATATATACACACTAACAGTGACAGAGTGTAGTATATATACACAGTGTAGTATATATACACAGAGTGTAGTATATATACACACTAACAGTGACAGAGTGTAGTATATATACACACTAACAGTGACAGAGTGTAGTATATATACACACTAACAGTGACAGAGTGTAGTATATATACACAGTGTAGTACATATACACACTAACAGTGACAGAGTGTAGTATATATACACAAAGTGTAGTATATATACACACTAACAGTGACAGAGTGTAGTATATATACATAGAGTGTAGTATATATACACACTAACAGTGACAGAGTGTAGTATATATACACAGTGTAGTATATATACACAGAGTGTAGTATATATACACACTAACAGTGACAGAGTGTAGTATATATACATAGTGTAGTATATATACACACTAACAGTGACAGAGTGTAGTATATATACACAAAGTGTAGTATATATACACACTAACAGTGACAGAGTGTAGTATATATACATAGAGTGTAGTATATATACACACTAACAGTGACGGAGTGTAGTATATATACACAGTGTAGTATATATACACAGAGTGTAGTATATATACACACTAACAGTGACAGAGTGTAGTATATATACATAGTGTAGTATATATACACACTAACAGTGACAGAGTGTAGTATATATACACAAAGTGTAGTATATATACACACTAACAGTGACAGAGTGTAGTATATATACATAGAGTGTAGTATATATACACACTAACAGTGACGGAGTGTAGTATATATACACAGTGTAGTATATATACACAGAGTGTAGTATATATACACACTAACAGTGACAGTGTGTAGTATATATACATAGAGTGTAGTATATATATACACACTAACAGTGACAGTGTGTAGTATATATACATAGAGTGTAGTATATATATACACACTAACAGTGACAGAGTGTAGTATATATACACACTAACAGTTACAGAGTGTAGTATATATACACACTAACAGTGACGGAGTGTAGTATATATACACACTAACAGTGACAAGAGTTACAAAGAGTTATGCAACCCGTACAAAGGGCTGCATACTCTGACTCTATACATACAGTATATATACTGACCAACAGTAGAAACGCTTTTTTTTATGTCATGTCATCCTGTTCATATTAAATATCAAAGGTAAATTATGGTTCACATCTTTATTCACCCTTTAGCCAAACAGAAAAATCATTTTTGTGCAAGATTAGTGGTTTTTGTCTTAGTGTTTACAAGTCAGAAAGTGTGGATGGTGAGACAGAGAACAACAATAGTCACTACCGTGTGTGTCTACCTCCAGCATTTATCACTACTTTACACCTCCTGAATGGATCAGATGTTATTCTGGACTTGTAGGATGACGTCATTCTTCCTGCAGAGCTGTGACAAGTTGTTCATGTGTTGCTGGAGCAGGATCTCTCTCTCTCACCTGGTGATCCTGAACGTCACACAGATGCTCGGTAATGGATAGCTGTCAGTGTACCGGGGATCTGGACAAGTTCTGACCGTCATCCATTAGCAGTGCCCCCCCACATCATGACACCACCACCAAACGATCCACTTCCTGGATCTATACGACAGGATAGCGGTCCCCGCGGCGACGATATAAACACCAACGACCACCAGCTGTGTACCAGTTAAATCTGGACTTTCACTAAATGTGATCTCCGTCCACTTTGCAATCAGCCATAACATCTGGAACATCTGTGCTGCAGGTGTCTGCAGAGTTCAGACCATGGCATTCTAACTGCACATTCATGTACGTTCTTTCAGGAGTTGTGACATCATCAGTTGTTTCATTAGGACATTAATTAGACCCGGTAAATTATCGCCTTGACCAGGTCTTTTCAATCATGCAGAAAAAAATCTCACCAACATCATGGTTTACTCTGAAATGCACCAATTACTGTTATTTCTATGTTATGACTAAATGATGGTTATTGATGATTTAACATGTTTTGGTTGTGGGAACTTAAAAAAAGTCTATTTAGTGAATCACATGATTGTTTGTTTGTTTCAGTAGATTAGGACTAGTGAATAGAAATGACAGGGTTTTTAAAATGATGCGTTTCCACTGTTGCTCAGTATATGTGTAGTATATATACACTAACAGTGACCCTTCTTAACAGCTGACTCTGCCACTCTGTGGGTTCGCTCGGTGACCCACACTGTCTCGTCCTCTGATTGGAGGATAAGGAGCTCCTGGACCTCACGCTGTTTCCTCAATCTGAGACATTTTCTTCTTCTTTCAGTTAGCAGCTAACTGCTACTAGCTGCTAACTGCAATTAGATGCTAAGAGCTACAAGCTACTTTTTAAATCTCCTGGTTGTGGGTCACACACTACTCTGTGGGTCCAGCGCTGTTCCTACCTCTGCTGCCATCACAGAGGAACAACACAGACCCCCGAACACCTTCACAGCGTTCACACAGAACAGCATGGTGAAATAAAGGCGCTACAGTCCTGCCTACAACAGGTTGTGTAGAAGGGCTTGTGTACATCTTACCTCACTCTCCAGAAAGAAGAGAACCAGCATGCGGATGAGGTTTCCGTTGGGGCTGCTCCTCCCTCTACGCTTTGCCAACGCTTCTTCTGCCTGAGGGTCATGACGACTGAACAACCTGACAGACAGAGAGAAGGGCACACACACACACACAGAGAGAGAGACATGGACAGAGAATATGAAGACATTATGACTTCATTGTTATCTTAAGTGAAGATGACCTGAAGACATTGGACTGACTTTCTGTGCAGGAACTCCCCAGCAGCAACTGCTACTGGTCTGTGAGCAGAGTAAACCAGGTGGTAGACATTCTCACAGTCTTCATTGGACAGGGCGTCTTCACTGCCCCTGTAACAGGTTTGAAACCCCCATCAGTGTGTCCTCATTCAGATTCAAAGAGAGCCTGAGTCAAACCGACGATGATAACCAGCAGGATGAATGAAGAGCGGTACTCACTGCAGGATGAGTGTGACCAGTCTGATGGCCTCCACCGCCACGTCATACTCCTTATCCAAGGTCATTGATACGATACGGTCCTGTCAACACACACGTTATTCAACTGGGAACAGAACATCTCTGCTGAGTACCTCTAACCAGTTTAACCAGTCACAATCCCATGTGATTCTTGAAGGTTCTTACCTTGAAGCGGTTGGTGAAGAGCTCTAACTTGGGGAACAGTTCTCGGTTGGTGTAAAGGTTCTGGAGAGCTTTCAGACACTTCAGACGAACCTCACCTTGCTGGAAAAGATGGAGGGAGATCAACTTAAAAGAGGAACGTGCTACAGCTGTTTAAGAAACACCACCAGATCCATTCTAGCTCACCACTGAATGCATGAATGAGTGAATCTATGTATGAATGAATCTATGAACGAGTGAATCTATGAATGAGTGAATCGAAGTGAATCTATGAACTAATGAATCTAGGACTGTGTGAATGTATGAATGAGTGAATCTATGACTGTGTGCTCACTCTGTCATGTAGTGTCCAGCCAACATATTTCAGGTAGCTATCATTGAGAAAAGCGTCGCTGTACATCTTCATCCACACTCCAATCTCCTCGATACAGATGGCTCTAATTTCAGCTATGGCATCCCTTCAAGAGAAAGACGATATCGTCTACAAACACTGACCACACCTGTTAAATATTATCATGACTGATGTTCTATCTATCATTGTCATTAGCACTGAGAGGAGTAAAAACATCAGTGAACATCAGCGAGGACAGAGTGTACCTGTAGCGATGAACAAAGATTCCTTTGAAGATGGAGTTCATCATGTTCTCTATTTCATCTTGGTTCTCCTGAAGCTGCAAACACAACAGCACAAACTTAGAGACAGGACAGACTGCAGATGTTTTATCAACATGTTGTTGATACAGCTCTTTTTATTTAAATGTTCAGGTGTTCAGAAATGTTTGTTTGGGATTTTAACATCTTCTTCCAACACCTTGACCATTATTAGCAACATAAGACTTGTGAATCTTTGGTGTTCCACTAAAGGACCCACCTCCTTCCTCTTCTGCAGCAGCAGCTCCAGCTTCTCGTTGGCTCGTTTTCCAGCGATCTTGTTCCTCTCAGCCTCGTACTGTCTCTGGGTGTTGTCCTGGTGAATGCTCAGGTTCAGAGCAACGTTCACCAACGCCGTCATCAACTTCATCGCTACAACAGGGATCAGTAATGAATACACACACACACACCTTCTGGGACGTTTGTCTGTGTTATGTAGAACAGATTCACCTGTACAGCATCCAGGTTAGTACTCAGGAGTCAGTGAGTTACACTTTTATTGTGGCAAAGAAAAGAGTCAGGGTTTAACAGTGGAGCGTTTGACCTGCAGCTTGATTAGTTTTACAGACAGCTTCTTTATTTATCATCATTATCTGCCACTTATAAGACACCATCACCAGTGGTGCTGATATTCACTGCTCACCAATGTGGAGGACTACGGAGGCTGGGAGGGGACATGAATCTCATGGTGTTAGTAAAACACATGCGTGTATTAGTAAATGGCACACCCTCCTGCTGTACGTGTTTCAGTGTTGACCCTGACTAGAGCTTCACCTCAGAAAACGGTAGGGGTGTAACGGTACAGAAAAATCATGGTTTGGTACATTTTCGGTACAGCAGAAACAAGGAACAGAAGACATTAAACTTTAATTTTTCCTTTTTTTATTGTTCAACACTGGTTAACTGAACAGACTGTTCATAAAGGGCTGGTTTGACTTGCTGGCTGATGAGGGAACTTCATTATAGGACTTGATGACTTTCAGCATGTGTTTGAACCCTGTGTTCTCAACAACAGAGAACGGTCTCATATCTGCTGCTATAAAAACACCTCTGCAGCTTCGTATTGCTTTGGTCTGGTCATCATTATAGTTGATGTGAAACTGAAGTGTTCTTCACAGCAGATTTAA
This sequence comes from Chaunax sp. Z400, assembly GCA_037577475.1. Taxonomy (NCBI): domain Eukaryota; kingdom Metazoa; phylum Chordata; class Actinopteri; order Lophiiformes; family Chaunacidae; genus Chaunax; species Chaunax sp. Z400. Next base: position 189,795 of record CM075194.1, on the reverse strand, counting down.
ATGATGAGGGTCCTTCAGTAAAGTTATCCCTCAGAATGTGAGTCCCGTACGCACACAAATAAGTTCCATGTTTGAAGTGGCCGCATTCATTTGGTACACGTACGTACTGAACTGAAAGGCCCGTACAGAAGATTTTCGGTACGGACACATCTACCGTTACACCCCTAGAAAGCAGTAAGGTGCATAAATAACCTAAAAGTGCAAAGCAACTTAATGTTTTCCTGATTTTCTCCTTGAATATTTATTTGTAATTCATTGCTGCAGTTAGATCTAATTTTTTTGTCCATGTCCCCTCCCAGCTCCATAGAGGAGACTGGAACTCAAACAACATGTGTCTTACTGCTGTTGAAGTGTTAGCAGTATTAGCAGCGTTAGCGGTGTTCATGCAGCAGTTTTTACCTGCTAGCGTTGACGTGTGTCTGAAGGCTCGTACTTGAGAGTCAGACAATCCGGTGAGGAGGGAGATGACCGTATCCATCATGTACTCGTCATAGATGATGCTGTACTGACACTGACGGATCAGAACGCTGATGAACTCACAGAAGTTATAGCGGAACTTCTTCCACATTGGCCCGGGCATGGTGAGAGGGTAATCACCGCTGTCCTGTGGACAGACACACAGAGGATCTATACTGAGCAACAGTGGAAACGCATCATTTTAAAAACCCTGTCATTTCTATTCACTAGCTCTAATCTACTGAAACAAACAATCATGTGATTCACTGAATAGACCTTTTTAAGTTCCCACAACCAAAACACATTAAATCCTCAATAACCATCATTTAGTCATAACATAGAAATAACAGTCATTGGTGCATTTCAGAGTAAACCATGATGTTGGTGAGATTTTTTTCTGCATGATTGAAAAGACCTGGTCAAGGCGATAATTTACCGGGTCTAATTAACGTCCTAATGAAACAACTGATGATGTCACAACTCCTGAAAGAACGTACATGAATGTGCAGTTAGAATGCCGTCTGAACTCTGCAGACACCTGCAGCACAGATGTTCCAGATGTTATGGCTGATTGCAAAGTGGACGGAGATCACATTTAGTGAAAGTCCAGATTTAACTGGTACACAGCTGGTGGTCGTTGGTGTTTATATTTATATCATCGCCGCGGGGACCGCTATCCTGTCGTATAGATCCAGGAAGTGGATCGTTTGGTGGTGGTGTCATGATGTGGGGGGGGGGGGGGGCACTGCTAATGGATGCCGGTCAGAACTTGTCCAGATCCACGGTACACTGACAGCTATCCGTTACCGAGATCCGGTCCTAGGTCCACATGTCATTCCCAGGATACAGCAGCCAGGCATCACCTTCATGCAGGACAATGCCAGACCACATGTGGCTCATGTCTGTCAGGAGTAGCCTACCTGGACCAGAACAATGTCGCTGTCCTTCCTTGACCAGCATATTCACCAGATCTCAACCCAATAGAGCATCTGTGTGATGTTCAGGATCACCAGGTGAGAGAGAGAGATCCTGCTCCAGCAACACATTGAACAACTTGTCACAGCTCTGCAGGAAGAATGACGTCATCCTACAAGTCCAGAATAACATCTGATCCATTCAGGAGGTGTAAAGTAGTGATAAATGCTGGAGGCAGACACACACGGTAGTGACTATTGTTGTTCTGTCTCACCATCCACACTTTCTGGATCTGGCTTATATACAGCCTCTTTGCATGGTAGAGTTTCAGCTGTCATTTGTGGTGAACTCCTCCCCATCTTTACTTCAGAAAGACTCAGCCTCTCTGACGCTCTTTTTATACCCAACCATGTTACTAGCCTGTTCCCAGGTAACCTCATTAATGTTGAGATGTTCCACCAGCTGTTTTCTGTTAGCATTTCACTACTTTTACAGTCTTTTATTGCCACTGTCCCAATTTTTAAAAAAACGTGTTGCTGGCATCAAATTCAAAATGGTCATAGAATTTTTTAAAAACAATGAAATTCATCATTTTCAACATTTGATAATGTTTTACAAATCATCACATTCTGTTACTGTTTACATTTTACACAGCATCCCAACTTTTTGGGAAAAAAGGGTGGTATGTTACTTTGGATCTGTGTCTGGGAGGGTTAGGTTCATTATATGAGTTGGGTTTATCTTAATACGACCAGGCACTGATCTATCTGGTACCCCAAGCAACCGGTCATACTGTTACAGCATCATCTTTTAAATGATTGTAGCCAACAGTTTATTTTAATAGATGAAATGATTCCTAACTGCTTCAAAGACATCTTTATCATTTACTTATGCCGAAGGGTAAAAATAACCTTCATGGTGATTCCAGTGCTGATGAATTTAATGAAATTACATTGATCTACAAATATCTTTATTCTGTTATTTATGTTCAGGCTTTGAACGCATCATCTGCATTGAATATAAAAGACCTTTTGAGCTGTGGATAGAGACATGACAGCCTCAGCAGGATTATTCCTGCACACACAGCTCCAGCTGATAACATGATAATAATCCCACTATGACTGGAGCAGTTACCTCATCAAACTCCTCAGTCATCTTACGGATGATCTCTGCATTCTGCATGTTCCTGAACATCTCGATCCTCACCGTACCTGGTTACACAACAACGATGACATCATCAGTCCAACTGACTGACACACACAACAACTGTTTTCACTCAGACAATGTTCACATCACCAGGCTGAAGTCACTCAGATCTGATGTGAGACCAGTGGCTGCTGGTGTGAACGCAGCCTGACTGAAGGAGCTGCACCAGTTTACCTTTACACCCTGAGCACTGGATGAAGAAGTTGATGAGGTCCAGCAGAGCCAAGTCTCTGTCCTGTTTGTACGACTCGATCCACTCGTCCACCACAGACTAGACACACACACATTAACAGAGAGAACGGTATTTTATAAAGTTGAGAGAACCTGCTTCAAACAGATCTTAGCAGTGAATAATCCATCCATTGTACTGGTTTCTACTGGTACTGGTTGTACTCGTTTCTAGACTCATCACTGACACACCTGCATGGCACTCTTGCCCAGTTTGACCACTTCAAACAGAGTAACGGGGTCTCCTCCGTCTCCATTATGTTGAGCCACTCCATTAGCTTTCCCTCGTCCTCTCACTACACCCATCGCTTTGTCTGTCGGGGACTTCCGAGGCTTCTTATTGGTTGTCTGCTGGGACGGAGATGTCAAACAAGAAGCAGAAAAGAAACAAAACACATGTAGCTACACACAAACATACTGGGGCTTGTTTTCCGGGCCTTCCTCTCTTCTTCTTGCCTTTCACCTCCGTGTCGTCCATCTCACTCATGTTCATATTCAAGCCCACCGTGTCTGTGGCCCCAGACTCATTAGACGAGTCCCTGGAGAACAAAACACATGACTGCATGAAGAGTCGACAGAAAACACTGTGTGAACATAGACAAGACTGATGGCCTGTAAATATCCTCACTGAAGGACGGGGAGCTCCGAGGTGATCATCCTGGTCAGTGGGGGGAGTTGAGGGCTGTAAGTCTGTCTTTTGTGTGTCTTCAGGACAGTTTCAGGTCCAAAGAAGGAGCTGCAGCAGCTCGGCTGGAGGAAAGTTCAGGACGAGCAGAGAAGAGAGGCTCCAGGATGGACTGCAATCAACGGGCACTCCTAACTGTGTTCAGCTGCTGGAAAATAAAGAGAGAGAAAATGAATATCAATATAACACTCACATCCAACCAGTAAATGTTACTGGTACAGACATACAGTTAAACTGGTGCACATAAACAGACAGCTGATTTAGAGTTTAAACATGTCACTGAAGAAGAGCTTTAAGTGGTTTTAAACATTATTTAACGCCTGACAGTTTGTATGTAGTGTGTGAACAGTGTCGTTACTGTAAACAGGAAACAGTTCAATCTGTCAGTCTGCTCCATCAGCAGTGGAGAAGGGAAACAGTGACACCAACTGGCTGCTGTGAGAACTACAACAGTAAAATAGATAATGTATACCTCTGAAAATGATCACAGGTGATAAAATGACTATGACTATTTAATCAACTTAAAGTGACATGACATCATTTAAAGCCATTCTCTTCATGTTTGACGGATAAAAGATACATTTATAGACTTATCTCATCTGGATTTCATGGAGAAACAATCCCAAAAGCCTTGTAGCCACAGCTGACATCTAGGTACACTCTCATTCATGAGAGGGTATTGATAATATTAGTTATTGATGTGTTCATGAGGTCAGAGAGCAGAGGAGGAGCAGTGCTGCTCTTCACCACAGGAGGCAGTATGATCCACAAAGTCCTTCATCTGAACTCTCTCTCCACACTGATTGACTGAGTTTAAACTGGAATCACTGGGTTTAGAAAAATCATCTGAAACAGTTTGAACTCCCAGTTTACTCCCAGTTCACTTCTGTTCACAGAGGAGCTGCTTTACTGAGGTGTAGGTGCAGAGAGAAGGTCAGCATTGATGCGTCTGACTGAATGAAGGTCTGGGTAACAGTAGGGGGCAGGCTAAGAGAGACTGTATTACTGTTGGTACTGAGGAACAGCATGGGCAGCACACTGACACTCTGAGGCTGAGCAAACAGCATCACAGACAGAGACTGGAGGTGGAGACAGAGTTGTTCTCTCTGATTTCAGAGGATTGAATCAAATCAGACCTGGTTCAGCTTCAGGTCGGTTTTGATGTTCACTTACTAAACCTACAGCAGAACACAGAGGTCTGCTGACACTTTTCACACCTGTTGGAGGAGGGACTGTTGATCCTCTTTGTCCTGTATAAACGTTACGAGGGTTCAATGGGGGTGAGGTAGTAACAAAGCTGAGTTTACATCTGTGTCAACGACAGGACAGGGCGGCAGTGATGACGGCGTGTTACATCTGAGGCCCACATTCGGGAGGCTTAAAAAGCAGCTAGAGGCAGTTAGCATCCAACTCAAGAAGAAAATGTAACAGGGATACTAAATAATTGCTGTCATGTGATTCAACCGTTTGCAAAGCGCTGCTGGATGCTGATGTAAAACATCACACGAGACATCACCTCTTTTAGCTTGAGGAACACCTGCTATCTAAAATCACATATGGAGCAGCACGATAGAGGAGGGTTGGTATGAACCATCTCTGTCAAAAGGATTGTTGGCTGTTCTAAAAGTCTCCTCACTGACAGCAGGAGGAACACATACAGCAGAAACAAGTTTGAACTGGAACGCATCCATTAGATCTATACAACCAAACCAGAAACAAACAGTAACGGTGGAGATGGGACGCCGACAGGACACCTGAAGCTCTGAACAGATGACATAAATATTAAACTGCATCTGTCTGTGGAGGGGAAGGTGTCACGTCACACATCATAGAGCCTCACTGTGAGGAGAACCTAGATGTCAGACACCTCGAACAGAATGAAGTCATTCATCCTCTGGGATTTGTCACTGATTATCAGCAAAGTGACTGGATTACAGACAGACGTACAGCTTCACACCCAACACAGCACCACCTTCCTCAGCTGCTGCTCTTATTTTACCCATCATTCCTCAGAGTCTGTCACTACATAGAGAGACTGCAGCAGCTTCAGGAGGCTCTGATTCATCTACCTCTATTCCCTACCTTTATTGTCTACCTTTATTCTCTACCTCTATTCTCTCTCTGTCACTCTGATGATATGAAGGCTAACAAAATTAATATGAATGAATAAAACAAGCATGAAATCCTCAGGATCCCCCTGCCATGAATCCACTTCATAGAAGAAAGATATTATTTAAGTTTACTGCATATTTGAGAAAAGGTTACATTTTCAAAAAAGTATAAAAATAAAATGCTTAAAACTCCCCAGATTATCAAAAGGCCCCTCTCCAGTACATGTAAGATGTGTACATAAAGTCTGTTTTCATCTGACATAAATCCCACTCACAGAGTGAGCCTAAGTTCAACTTGTAACCATGAAAACGAAACAAACAGAAACAATAAAAGTTCCTAAATAGCAAAAGGCATCATTCAGTACTTGGTTGTTGTGTGAAGAAAGTTTTGTGAAAAACAATTTTTAGAGTTTTGCTCCAGGACAGATGGAACCCGTTCTTGTTTCCCCCTCCTCACTCCCCCCCATCTCACCTTGTTAGTGCCCCCCCCCCCTCGTTAGTGGGGGGTAACTATAGTTACGGCCAAAGCAGAATAATCAATTAGACGTCTGAGATCATTTTCACTCATACTTCATGGCTGCTCTGTGATCGTTGTGATCATCTCAATTCTAAACTGAGCTGTGTTGTTAAATGATGGACACGTGTACTCATATGATGAACTATGACATCATCACACAATCCAAAACACAAAAGCTGACATTTTCTATCACAAGACGGAGAGCTCTAGCAGGTTCCTGTCAGGCTGTGATCATTTTTAAAGGTGGTGAAAGTGTTTCAGCTCTAGTTTGCTTTAAAGTTTACCTCAGATGTAGCTGTTATACTCTAAACAACAGTATTACCATGAGTACAATGAGTACTATTAGGTATTTCATGTATTATATAAGTGGTACATTCATAAGATAACTGTTAGCTGACTCAGTTTAAGTTAAGGCTGGGTGTGTGTCTGAGACACACACACACACACAATAAGCCAGCGTCTGTGAACCACTTAACATTCATGACTGTTCTCTTGGAGGCAGGCTGGCGTTGTCATGGTAACTGGTGTGGGTCATAAGAGGCCAGCGGTGTTGGATTGTTTGATTGGCTGAGTGGAGACAGGAGGGACCAGAGTGAACTGGACCAGTAACAGACCAATCAGAGAGTCTAATGAGATTCGTCCAGTAACCACAGCGAGCAAAACGTTTTACATCAGCCATGATACATGACTACACACACCTCACAGTAGTGTAGTGACATCACCAGAGAGGACCACTATGAGTGAAAATGTAAAATAAACATCTGCCCTGCACTGACCAATCACAGATCTGCAAACACATGATTCATAAATGACGACATACGTGTGTATTAAGGCTCACTGTGGAGTGTGTTGGTGTGTGTTAAGCCTTCATCTACATATCACAGTATGCAGCTGATAACTTCATATACACAGACCTGTCATATGACCACATCCACACAAAAAAAACCACAGGGCTGCCCAGTAAACAAGATGACCCAGCTAACCTCTAGCGTAACACAATGGAGTATCCAGACATGGGTTGGATTTATTATTCAATATCTGTACTGTTTACGTTGCAGTTGTCATGAAAGCAGAATTTAACCTCTTATCCTGTGTAGGGTTGTGGGGGGCTGGAGCCTATCCCAGCTGACTTTGGGCAGGAGGCGGTGTTCACCCTGGAGAAGTCTCCAGTTCATCACATAGAAAGACAAACAACTGTTCACACTCACATTCACACCGACAGTCAATTCACAGTCACCAGTTCACCTCTACTGCATGTTTTTGGTGATGGGGGGAAGCTGGATAACCTGGAGGGAACCCACGCAGACACTGGGAGAACATGGAGACTAACCACAGAAAAGTCTCAGGTCCTCAGGTGGATCTGAACCTAGGACCTTCTTGCTGTGAAGCAACAGCGTTACCCACTGCGCCACCGTGTTGCATGATAGTACCTCAATAAAAATATTTTTCTTTTAGCATGATAAGCCTTTAAATGAATGGATCTGTTCCTCAAACAGGCCTTCATGTTTACATCTTCGTCTCATCTGTACCTGACACATTAACGCAGCGTTCAGTGCAGTACTGGTTACAAAAAGAAAATTCCCATGAGAAAGGGGTCCATTGGGTCAGTTTAGGGGGTCTTAGACACTGATAATGACAGAGTGTAAGTGAAGTACTATACAGGTATAATAAATGTAAGACACTATCTGATTATGTATGATTGATGGAGCTCATGAAGTGGTGCTACGACCATATAAATCCACATAAATCAATTGTATGTGAGACAGAACAGCTGGACTGAAAATCATGTGAGCCAGGTGGATACCAGTAGATACACAGATACTCACATACAGTTGGAGGCTAAATGATCCAACCTGAATCTCATCCTCATCAGAGACACATTTACAGATCAGATGTCATTAAAACACTGAGCCAACCTTCATAGACTTCCTTTATCAGTTGAGTCCCAAAAGTTTTTCTGTGTAGGTCTAAATTTACATCAGGGCTCCATGAACTCCAAGACGTTCACCACTGCTGACCCAGAAGCTCCAGAAAAGTGGGCTCCAGTAGCTCAGAACCATATAGATGAGACCCAGGAGGTTTGGGATGCTGTTCTGTGGAGCCATGAAACCAAACCCAGGAATATTCCAGAACTGGAGGTTGTCCATGAGGAATGGGCTAAGATTCCTCAGGAATGCTGCCAGAAGCTGGTGTCTGGATCTGCATCAGGTTTGCAGCAGGTCATAGCAGCTAAAAGATCTTCAAAGAACTAGAGACGCTGGTCATTAGGATCATTTAGAGACTGAGGAGTCAGGAAACACTTTAATATCTGTTTATTGATCTATTAAAACGGTTCTTGTGTGATTTTCTTATTGCAAACATCTGATAAATAGCAGATTTTGCCAATAAACCTGATATATGATGGGGGCTGAATCATTTTGTTTCTGATTGTATAGGACATGAGGTACTGAGATGGTACTGAATGATGGTTCCCTTGAAATATTTAAAGGTTTAAAGCAGCACAGAGATGATTTAACAGGTGAGGGAGCACACACAAATCCTGCTAGCTGCCTCCTCTATTTCTGCTGTAATTGGCTGTTATCTCTAGAGATAGACTTAGTCTGTTTGTATGACTGTAGAGCGATTCGCACACAAACACTAAGGGATTCATCACCAGTGACACCAGTAGGAAACACACTTCAAAACGGGATGTCCCCTGTATGTGCTGCCATCAATAGAGACTATTTCTGTGTCTCCAGTCAGTGTAGGATGTGAGACAGTCATACTGGTATTGACACTCTCCACTGGGACCAACTACCAGAAGTAGGGATGGGTACCAAGAACCGGTAATAAATTAGTTCCAGTCTCAAATTCGCCACTGCCGAAGTATTGATAAGCTCCTGGTCAAATGGTGCTGCTATCGGTATTTATGTCACGTTAATTCATTCTAACACAGCTGGCATTTTCAAATGGTTGGTGCTGAATGGAATCAGTGGGAGATGGGAAGAGCGGTCTGCTCCGGGTGGTGAAAGTATTCCAAATACCAAACATCAATTCTGTGCTCTCCACTCCATTCATCATGGCAGACAGGGCAAGACATTCATATGGAGACTCTACCAAACAGAACAAAAATGATTACAAATTAAATCGATGCAAAAAGGTTGTGTGTAATGGCAACACCATGAAACCTGTGTAAATACAGCATTCAATAAATCTGAAGACGTGTTTGACTACTTTAGCAAAGCACCTGCTGCACCCAGCTTCACATCCTCAGTGCAGCCTCTGATACAGACAGGATGTACCAAAGTAAAAACGCGTCTGTCTCAACCTCGTCAAACTCTAGTCAAGGTAACACTCACACACATTTAACACACACTAAATAAATCTGTGGTCTGGAAGTCTGTAAAATGATTTAGGACACAGATAGCATCAGTTTCCTAATGTTAAAAGCTACGTATCCTCCTCAGAGCCTAAAGCACAAAGAGGTTGGTGAGCTAACGGTACCCATCCCCAGTCAGAGCAATATGGACATTTACAGAATAGATTAGGAGAGAAGCCAGTAAAACAAGAGTAAATGAAACCAACAGATAGTGGATAAGATGACCACAAAAAGCCATGTTGGACAATTACCCAGAATTAGGGCTGCAACTAACGATTATTTTTTTTATCGATTAATCTATCGATTACTTTTTCAATTAATCTACTGATTATTTTTTACATTAATTGCCGTAGATAGTGTGGAATATGATTTACTTCAAAGGCTATTGCTAACTTGAATATGAAATGTACATGTATTTTTTATCTATAAAAGGTTGCTTACATCCACACTGAAGAGATACAGAAATACCGAGGTCCAAAAACAGAGCGTGTTAGTGGTATGAATTAAGCAGTAATGCATAAAAATCAGGTTAAATGTTGCAGTAATGATTTGTTCTTTTTCCCTCTGTATTCACCACCTGTTGCTTCATCTGTGACTCCTCACTGGTCTCTCCTGTCAAAGCATATTAAAAATAATTATGTGAAATTCTATACACCTTATTTATTTCATCTTTGTGTTTGAGTTTGCATCATTCTGGATTTGAATTATAGAAATGTGTCTCAAATAGTCCAACAGTGTCACTTCTTTTCCAAAACATGAGCTATGACTGCTGCTTTTTTCATTTTAGTCTGTGTCAGTGCAGAAAGTAAACACAGGGTCAGTTTAAACTTGCATGTAAATGTTACCGCCTCTGCCGAGGTAATCCTGCAATGAAAATAAAAATAATTAAAGCTGCAAGCAGCACTGAACGGGCCCTCGCACCCCGGCGCTCCTCGGGGCGTGTGCCCGTCGGACCGTGCGCCAACTTTGGCCTCACTACTGCACACCTGGATAAATACAAGGCTCTGTATCTGCATGCATTATGGACACTGATTGAAAAATTGTCACACGAGACATTTTTTTCCATTTGCCAGCAGGTGGCACTATCACTTTTACGCAATATTGTTGTGTAGATATCTTCAGGGTGGCACGTTAAACATGTCTACCAGATTTCATACATGTAGGTTAAACACAGACTCTGGAATGCTTATTTGAAGTTTTCCAGGTGGCGCTGTGGAGCCAAATCACCACAACCGATCCTGTAAACCCTATGAGATCAAAAGTACTACCACCTTTGATGAGTGTGTCAATTTTGGTGAGCATCTGAGCTTCCCTGGCCTCTCAACACCAACTTCCTCTTTGATGGTGAACATGAAACGTCACAACGCCGCCATGTGACTCAAACTCACAATATTTGCAATAATGCTTCATCAAGGCCTTATGGTCTTATGGTGAACGGCCTGATAGTAGCACGTCAAATTCTGAAGTATATAACTTCCTGTTGCCACTAGGTGGCGCTATGACTATTATCAAATTTATCTGTATAGATGTGTTCAGGGTGGGACTCATGGAGCCACGCCTACAACTTTGCACGAAAACACACAAGCTTCAGAATCCTGCTTTACCAACTTGTTATTGCTGTTCTCACTGAATTTGAAGGCAATATGCTCAACGGCCTAGTAGTAGTGTATGAAAACGTAAAATATGTCATCTCCTGTTGCCACTAGGTGGCGCTATGACTATAGCTAAATTTTGTCTTGTGAATGTCTTTAGGGCGGGACTCTTAACCAGCATTTGAAGTTTTCTGCTGATTGGACCTTAGACAATGAAGTTATGACAACTTTTTTTTCTCATGGCGAGACATAAAACTTTGATGAAGTTTTAGGCTTGGCCACGCCCACACCGTTCAACGAAAACTCACGATTTGAGCAACTTTTGATCCCCATGGGGTTTAGGTAGTACTGACCAGATTTGAAGTCAATCGGGTAAAATCTCTAGGAGTTCGTTCAAATACAAAGTGTATGATTTTCCAAAAATGGCAAAAAAATGGACTCAAAAATCAAAATGGCCGACTTCCTGTTTGTTTGAAGACATTGCTCCAAGAGAGTTTTTTGTCTGTCTCGGTCAGTTACATATGTATACCGAGTTTCGTACATGTACGTTAAACTGGAGGCAGGGGCTGCACTTTAGGGGGTGCTAGCGGGCCATTTTGCCACGCCCATTTCCAATCACCATATCACAATTAAATTTCACAAATTTTTCTGCCAACTTTCATGAGTTTTTGAGTATGGGCAAGCCCCCAAAAAGGCGATTCATTTCGGAGAAAAGAAAAAAAAATTCCTTGCAGAAAAATAGGGTCCTCGCACGCTTAGTGCTCGGGCTCTAAATATGGATGCCTCATTTTAACTTGCATTTAAACCCTTTACACAAACTGAATTTGAAAGCTTAAATATTGTAGTTTGACATTGTACAGATGAATTCATGTTAGCTAACGAGCTTGTTAATTAACTCGCGTGAACCAGCTGGTATCATGATTGACGGTGCTGTTTCATGTAGCGTGACCACACAGGAGCTATTAGTCAGCTGATGTCTGAAGAAGAATGTCAAACTACCAACAGTCAACTAGTTAACTTCTGTAGTTACTGTGTCACAGTGGATTCAGCTACCTGTCTGGTTTGTTGACGTTATCAGAGAACCATAGTGTTGAGCAAAGACTTGTAGGACGGACAACATCATTCGCTCCATCCAACTCAACACACACAGACCCACAATGACGCCGGAGACCACATGAGACAGTTGGTGATCTTAGCGTTGCACAATATCTTTATAGTTTTACTTTGTGGACACTCGGGAGCAGCCATCTTCATTAAGGTGGAACGTAAACAGCACGACGAGTCGACATTCTACATAAATGACATATTTAAGTAGTCGATGTAATTGATGACGTCAATGCATCGTTGCAGCCCTACCCAGAATGACTGAAAGCATTGTGGAGGAGAAGAAGAAGGAGCAGGAGAGGAAGGAGGAGAAAAAGAAGGAAAACAAGAAGAACAAACAGAAGAAGAAAGAGAAGGAGAAGAGGAAGGAGAAGAGGAAGACTATCACCACTGACAGGTAATAATATTGATTATCTCGTTACCATGGCAACTGTCAATGGGTGGGATACATCAGGCAGCAAGTGAACATTTTGTCCTGGAAGCAGAAAAAATGGTCAAACGTGATCATGACTGGGTCAGAGCATCTCCACAACTGCAGGTCTTGGTGGGTGGTCCGGGTCTTCAGAGGTTAGTAAAGTGGTCTAAGAAAGGACAACCGGTGAACCAGAGATAGGGTCATGGGCGCCCAAGGCTCATTGATGTGCCTGGGGAGTGAAGGCTGGCCTGTGTTGTCTGATCCCACAGAAGAGCTACTGTACCACAAATGGCTGAAAAAGTTCATGCTGGTTCTATAGAAAGGTGTCAGAACATAGAGCATCACAGCTGGCTGCGTATGGGGCTGTGTAGCCACAGACCGGTCAGAGTATCCAAGCTGACCCCCGTCCACCACCGAAAGTGCCTAGGATGGGCACATGAGCATCAGAACTGGACCATGGAGCAATGGCATGGAATGGTTTGAGGGACACAAAGACAAGTTCAAAGTGTTGACTTGGTCTCCAAAGTCCTCAGATCTCAGTCCAGTCCGGCATCTATGGGAAGACAAATGAGTCCGATCCATGGAGGCCCCACCTCACAACTTAGAGGACTTAGAGGTGTTATTGATGAACTGATACACAGTCAATCATAATTGTCATCATGTTTGTCTATTCTGACAAAACAAATGCCCTCACAGTTCTACCACTGTTGGTTCAGTCCTTCAGACACCAGCATGGACAGGTGGGAAGTATCTGGGAGAAACAACACGTTTCTTCATTTTACAAATTGACCTGTGTGCCAGTTATTTGCATGAAATCTTCATTTCTGACCATTAAAATGTGTGATTAATCTACAAGGAGGAAGATAGACAGACTTCTGTTGTCGATCAGTCATGAAAATCAGAACCATCTGAGTTTTGTATAAGCAGAATAGTGGTAAAGTCAAGAGTTTGAGTTATTCATGACTTATTTGATGTTGTGTGTCCAGTGACTATTACACATGGACACACTGTGATGTTGATGCTCAAACAATATATGGACACAACACCCCACGTCCACTGCTAAACAGATCTGCAAAATAATTCTCTTTAAAGTGAAGAGTCACATACAGATAACAGCGTGAGGATAAACAGTATTTAAGTCTGTCCTGGACACAGATCTGGACCAGAGCAGAGACCACTGGAGGAAATCTGCCCTCTCAATGTCTGAATGAGGCTGAAGACCAGACTGAAGGTTCTATTACAATTAATGTCTTAGTCTCTGTTCAGTGTGACTGCATTTAAAACTGGTCTGTCCAAACATGTGGTAGGTTCAGTCATTACAAACTGATCTAACATTCAGCCTGAAGCACTCGTCTGTACTGGGCTGGTTAGCGTAACAACAAACGCAGTACAGACCTCAGGTCATGTTCTTCTCTCTTCATTACTAACGGTTCATCTCAACACTTTACAGATTAATATTACTGTAGTTCAGATTATTATTACTGTAGTTCAGATTATTATTACTGTAGGTCTGATCATTATTACTGTAGGTCAGATCATTATTACTGTAGGTCAGATCATTATTACTGTAGGTCAGATCATTATTACTGTAGGTCAGATCATTATTACTGTAGGTCAGATTATTATTACTGTAGTTCAGATCATTATTACTGTAGGTCAGATCATTATTACTGTAGGTCAGATCATTATTACTGTAGGTCAGATCATTATTACTGTAGGTCAGATTATTATTACTGTTGGTCAGATCATTATTACTGTAGGTCAGATCATTATTACTGTAGGTCAGATCATTATTACTGTAGGTCAGATTATTATTACTGTAGGTCAGATTATTATTACTGTAGGTCAGATCATTATTACTGTAGGTCAGATCATTATTACTGTAGGTCAGATCATTATTACTGTAGGTCTGATCATTATTACTGTAGGTCAGATTATTATTACTGTAGGTCAGATCATTATTACTGTAGGTCAGATCATTATTACTGTAGGTCAGATTATTATTACTGTAGCCAGTACTGTACCAGGAGAACACAATAATTAGACAACATTAGACACTACACAAACTGAGACCAGTCAACCTCAGCCTCAAAGAACAGTTTAGAGGTCAGCTGTGGTCATCTGTATTAACCAGATTATGATGCTGTCACACAGGAGATAAGCAATCGGACATGTTCACACACACAGAACCATCTGAATGACACACCCCTCTCTGCTGCAGACTGACATGATCTGGACAGAGAGGAGGGAAGAACGAATAAACTGATCTCAAATGAGGAACATGTTTATTCCTAAACTCCTGACAAACACCTCAGAATGAAGATTAAACACATCATAAAGGAACAAGGCTGTGAGAGACACAGAGAGATGACAGCATGTTTCTACTCTGTGCAATGGCTGCCTGCAGCTGACACAAAATGGAGCCCTGAGAGCTGCAGGGGGAATAAATGGGAGCAGGGTGAAGCGGAGAAAAGAGGGAGAACGTGTGATGACAGTAGCTCAGAGTGGGCAGAGCAGCGGGGGGAGAGAGACTGGCTCCTTGTCTCACCTTGATGTTCAGTCTGCATTATTTCTAACAGAAGAAGAGTGAGGGGGGGGGGGCGGGGTGAGAAACACATTCATAAAGACACAGACAGGCCCAGTGGAGGCAATTAGTTCTCCCAGTGTTGAAGACATCACAGGAGAAGACTGTTGACCTGAGACCATAGTGAAACTTAGAAACACTGATCCCAAGTAATAAAGCAGCTGAGAGGAATAATGACTGTTATTATAATACTATTACAGTAAATGACATTTAAAGGACCCGATCACACCCTTCAGAAACGCCTTGTAAAGCAGGACAGCAACTAAACAGTGTCGTGCGTCTGTGGCGCAGGCTGCATACGAAGCCAGACAGTCAGATGTCATTCACTTTATCTGCCTCTAAAAAAACACCACAAAATCATGACATGTAGCACAATAACAGAGTGAGCGGCAGGAGCTGCATCCCAGAGGAAAACACTGGTTTTACTGGTTCTGTGTTTACTGGTTCTTAGTTATTAGAGGTGCAGCGACTGCAAATTTCTTGGCTGGTTTTGAATTTTTATTTCTTAAAAGTTTAAAAAACATAATTGGCAGCATCTACAAACAGTTTTGTAACTTTTCTCTAATGGAAAATAATTCCATGATTATGTTCATTAATAACATCTAAAGTAAACAACTTTGTTCTCAAACTGCACCAGAAGTAGGACTGGTTTTAATTTCGTTAATGAAAACTATGACAAAATACGTTCATCAACAACCTTTATTTTCATAACGATGAGCTGAAGATGACACTGACATCATTAAAACACTGTGACTAAATCAACATGAAATATTGTTGATGAAAAAACACAAAACTAAAATGTAGTTTAAATAATTTGTTTGGTCTGAAATGTTAATAATAACCTGATGTCTTAGAAACGACTCAAATGTCAACACTTTTATTAAACTAGACATTTGAGTTTTGCCTTTGTGAACGCAAACCGAACCAGCTGAAAAATGAAACTATGTATCTTTCTCACATCTGGTGCGGACATTGGTCATTGGTCAGACTTTAGGCGGGTGAAAAGGCAACAACCCTCGTAATTTCTACTGAACATCATGGAGCATCGCAGGTCATTTTCATACTTGTCTTGCTCTGGAGTGCATACCAGAAGACTATAGCGCACATATGAACGTCTGGTAAGACAGCGTGTTTTTAATAATTTAATAATGCATGCGTTCCATGAAAGACGTTCTGCAATCAGGTGAACTCACCACAGAAGACGGCTGGCTCTAATGAGATCCTACGACTTGTTTGCCATACAAAGGGGACCAGCATATGTTTATAAAATCCATGATCTCCCCTTGAACGAATGATGAATGACTGCATGGCTCTATACTATCTAGTGTACACAGCTTGCAAAAAATTCAATACATAAAAAGTTGCTACCTTTTGATCAAGAATAAATTTTAGCATACATATTAGGAATATGTATAATAATAATAATATATACATATACAGTATATTTGTTGAATATGTTTTTTTTATGTTTTTACATATGTGAAGCACTCAGTACATGTCATGTCACTTCCTTCTTGTAAAACGCTTTAAGCTTCTTTTCTTGTATGAAAGGTGCTATATAAATAAAGTTTATTATTATTACCATATTATTATTATTATTATTAAAATGATACGCTTACTATGTTTGGCGTGAATGGGGTTCACACCAGCGATTAACCGCACCAGAGTTCACTTGCAAGTGGCCCAAGACCACCCCTTCCAAGCGGACCAGAGTCCAGTTGTTTTGTCTGCACCAGAGGTCTCGGCCTAAGTTAACACAAACCCAAACGAACCGCATCAAAGGGGTAAACGCTCCAGGGTTCGGTTTAACCGGACTAAAGCCTTGTTTAGAAGACTTGCACAGCCTTGTGGTGTAAACACAACCTAAAATGCCCAGACTTTTAAAACTAGACTAATAACAGGATCATGTGACTAAATATGATAAAACTTGATAAAACAAAATTAAAACTACTGTAAGTTGGTCCTCGTCTCACTCAAACAAATTTCAAAATCGAAATTAAGAGCTTCAGGTTACTGGATAGCGTTTTGTACAAATAAAATACAGCTGAAAATGATCCAGTGTATATTTTTCCCATTTAATCTAATATGTTTTACTTTCCCAAAAGAAAACACTGGCAGTGGCTCTATACAACAAAAACTTTGATAAATTCACCAGATTACAGGATCCTTGACCCTTTTCTCTTTGAACACGTTTCAAAATAAAAGAGTAACAGGTTACAGGACAAACTTTGTCTATAAACTAGTAAACTGAGAGGAGAGGAGGTTGTTGTGTGTGATCATATGAAGACAGAAGAGTCTGTCTCATCACCAGATAGTTTGTTTCTTCTCCACCTCATGTCCTGATAAACCAGCTCACTGTCCATGCTTGGACACCCTTTCTTTGCTCGTGAACGATGGCAGGGAGCTGGTGGCTGGTTTAGCCGCTCTGCTAACATTAGCTTCTTGAATATGTTCCTTGGGGTGATTTCTACAAGTGTCTGATTAGGTTTGTTGTTCTGAACAATTTTGGGGTTGTTTCTCCTTGACTTATTTTGGCTTTACAGGTATTACAAATTGCAAGCTTTGTGTTTTCGTCATTCACGGTGAAGAATTTCCACACTAGTGATGACATGTTTGTAGCCTTTGTAGCTCATGCTTGCTGTGTTTGTGCTTGTGACGCGTTGTATGTGCGATATGAACCCTAATGTGCGTGGAACCTGCCACACTGAGACCTCTCAGCTGGTTGCAGATCATAGCAAAAACAACTAATACAATAAAGATGTCTCAGGGGGTCATCTGGACATGAAATCTAGTTCATGTCTGTCTGCAGTACCAGTAAAAATGAAGCTCTGTCTAACACACCTTTCCTTTAGCCACAACTTCATTTACTCTCTGTACAACCACAGTAGTGACTTGGCACATGCCACTGAATCAATATTAAATAAGAGTGTGTAGACTGAGACATACAGCTGAGGAGGTGATACTAGCTGGTTGCTGCCGTGTCCTGGATGAACCACAGAGGATTAGACTGGTATTATGACAGATGTAGACTTGACTGCTACAACAAACTGAAATAAATGACCCAACCCCTCCAAAGTCAAGGAGAACTTATCATCAGCGCTGAGGGACTTAATCAACACCATGTCAATCTATTTAACGGCTCAGTTGAGATCAATAATGCATCTCTGTTCATTCATAATAAAACTACAGACTGCTGTCCCTGAAGAGACACGGATCATTGTCACCAGTGTTTACACTAATCCTTCAGCACCAAATGTTGGCCCACACTACAACAAATCCAGGAGTTGACTAACTGGCAAGTGAAAAGAGTTTGTTGAACCAGCTGGAGCATCCTGTCACCTGATCTGAGAGCAGCTGTTAAACTTCACTGTTCATCAGCATGTTTTAGAGGTATTATTACTTTCATGTATATTAGTTTGTGTTTTTATTCCCTCTGATCTGACTTATTATTGCCTTTAATTTATTTCAGTTTCATTTTTATCATTGTGTTTGTAGTGAGCATTGGACTAATTATTTTACTGTTTACGTTTGTACTGTCTTATTATATGCTGCATCTGCAAAGCTCCATGAACAGCTGACTGTCTGACAGGTAGGAGAGCGCCTCAGAAGCCTTTGGAACCTTCAACAGTCCAGTTGCTTCTGATTCTACCTTCGAGGATTACCATGACCTGGTTGAATTAGAATCTACATAAGCACACCAGTTTATAGTGATTCGACTCACTGTCAATATGCATGTTTCATGAAAATCAGCACTAATTTTAATCAAAATAGAAACAAAGACTTTACCGTTATACCAAATGAACCGTCACAATCAAGTGCAGGGTGAATGCGAGCAGAGCAGAGGAAAAGGTTAACAGTAAGTTGTCAATATGGCAGTAAATGTACAGTATGGGTTGTAGTGTGTCAGTTAATAAAATGCTGCAGTGTCTCAAGACCAAGAAAAATTTTTGGTTGCTATGTGATGTTAGCTACGTTCATAGGAAGTCATGTTAATTAGCTGTTTTGTCATTACTACCTGCGTGTCCAGTGTTAAGATCCTCTGTTAGTAACTCAGATGAGTCTGTTACACTGGTTGGTTAGAAGAGAAAGGAGGACGGTGACCATAGAGGAGCTGAGGTTAGTAAAGCTAATAAGTGATGGAAACTAGTCACCTTTTAAGTTAATGGGAAGTTTCTTTTGGATTTTAATGAACAAATGCCTATACAGAATGGAGTCAATAAAACACTGGTTACATGTTGACTATCTAAGTGCTAAAGTGTGTTATAGAAAAAGACCAGTAGTGCAGGTGAGGGAGGAAAGAGAAGCAAAGAGGCCTCTGGCCACTGTTAACTTTTAATTTTCAATAAATGGTGTGAGTAATTTTCTGTGTTGTGGCATTTTATTTTTTGATAATAATTTTTACAGTTAAATCTCAAAAGCTGTAAATTAAGACACAAAAGACAAACATGAATAACCCTGTCTATAATGATTCGAAGGTCATTTCATTTGAAGCTATTTTGACTCGCATGAATGGACACCGGCACAACAGCACCGCTGCTGGAAAAAAGTTTGGGCAAACATTGGAATAGCATTGCTTTTGTTTAACAAGGGAAGTTTCACTAAATTAGATGGTCTGCATGGAGGCAAGAGACTGTCATTGTAGTTGAATTATGGAGACTATTACCTGCCATTCAAATTCAAGTGGCTACAAGTGATAGAGACCTAAAACATGTCTGCTTCATGCAGTGTAAAAGGTGAGCACCAAGCAACAAGGAGCTCCCAGACCAAAAATGTTATGTGACCCATTTATAAAACATCCCATAAGTGCTGATCAATCATCCAAACTGACTAACCTGCCTCTACTAGAGAGACCTGCCGTTATGTTGAAAGGTTTGAGAGCATTGGACCACATCAAGTACATCTGCTTTATTCTAGCTGTAACTATTCATTTACACGGAGTGGATTCATCTCTAATCACTGATTAAATACGTGCTGTTGTATCATTAATATTTTAACTGGTGACATGGTAGTAATATCTAGCTTTCATTTGTACTGTCAGGGCGAGAACAGGAAGAGAAAATACTGTTCCCGTCTAGAATCAAGGTCACTCTGACACAGCCGTTATATAACCTCCTCAGCTGTGTCGTTATCAGCTTAACACAGTAGAACAGTACAGCCGACAGGACAAACTACACGTTAATATTTCTATGTTTAAAACTGTTCATATGTCCTCTCTCACAATCTTAACAGAACATAGAAAACCAGCATGAAATCCTCAGGATCCTCACACAGGTGTATTTTATTGATAAAGACTGAAGCCTATCACTGAACCAATAACGATTGATGGACACAGCTGAGATCCCATGTTTCTGGGCCCTCTGGTAGCATGTAACTTAGGTGTTTACTAGTATTTAACAATACTATCCTTGGTCAAATATCATGAAAAAACAAAGGCCTACTCCATAGTTAGTCAACATACAATAAAAGCATGAAATAGTCATATCCCCGTGTAAGATATGTTTTCATATTGGAGAAAACTAAAATTAAAGACTTGCTGATGTGGAATCAATTAGTAAAATATTAAAAAATGAAAGCACATACTCATAATGGAATATTTATTGTTCTACCTCTATGAGCTGTGACTTACTGTATCTATCAGCTGCTTCTAAATATATCAAATGTAAAAGTCAAACTAGCAGACTTCATGAGAGTTCAATCTGATTGAGCATGTAGTATCGTCAATAACAGTTAAATTTAGTTTTTAGGTAAAAAGTTATTACATAGAAATTTCCTCATAAATAAAAAAAGGTGATTCATGACTGTAGCATCAGTGAGGAGTCATATTAGACACCTTAAAGAAGTATGAGACGATCTATAATCTGATCATCATCTGATGATGTCGGTAATATACTGGTACCAGAACTGTCCCAGTTTTTTAACTATAGTAAGCAAGTCACTGGTCCCAGTGAATTACAAGAAACTAGTCATTAGACACATTAGGGATAAGTGCACCAATCATATGTTGGTCTGAGCAACAGACTGGCCACTGAAATGCAACAGTAAGTAAGTAAGTAAGTAAATAAATAAATAAATATCCTTAAACTTCCACAAATATCAGAAGACACGTCTCCAGTGCATGGGTGTGATGTGTGCATAAAATTTGTGGAAATTTTTTTTTTAAGTTCTCATCTGAAACAAATCCCACTCACAAAAGGAGACCACATTCAACTTGTGACCATGGAAACGAACAATACAAGTCATAAAAGTTCCCAAGTAAGCACCACTTTAGGACTGGTCAATGGATGAAGAACATTTAGTGAAAAAATATTTAACAATTTTTGAATTATGCTCCAGAAACAAAATGTGACAGGTGGACGGAACCCATTCCTATATCCCCCTCCTCACTTCATTCATGATGGGATAGTAATCCTGGATCCACATCAGGATCTGCCTCAGGATCTAATCAGCTGTTCTTGGTTCTAGACAAGGGATGTACCAATAACGATACCAGTACCGGGTATCAGTCCGATACTGGGTCATCTACTAGTTCTCTGCTGCTTTACACCGCTCCATCCAACACTTGGCATTGTGCTTGGTGATGTAAGGCTTGCATGCCGCTGCTCGGCCATGGAAACCCATTCCATGAAGCTCCCGTTACAGTTTTTGTTCTCATGTTAATACCAGAGGAAGTTCGGAACTCTGCAGTTAGTGTTATCACCAACTTATGCAGTTGGTGATTTTTACGCACCATGCTCCTCAGCACTCGGTGACCCTGCTCTGTGACTTTACCTGGTCTGACACTTCATGGCTGAGTTGCTGTTGTTCCTTAACGCCTCCACTGTTCAATAATATCCCTGACAGTTGACCGTGGAATATCTAGCAAGGAAGAAATTTCACCAACTGATATATTGCAAAGGATGGAAAGTGTCATGACATAACTGGTGGTATATAAATAAAATTATCATTATTATATAGATTGACCACCCTTATATTATAATGCTCTTCTAAATACAATTTCAAGGTGTACAACTATAAAGATGCTACATTTTGCATGTGCTCTCAGAATAATAATGTTTAAGGAGATGGTGATATAGGGAGCTTTGACCTCTATCTTCTGCCCAGCTCAAAGCAACACACCGCACAGCACAAGAGTCCTGACGAGTTTCCAACGCAGTTGTCATTTTCATATCTCAGCGTCCATTTTGGTTAAGTAGTTGTATCCATCTGTGCGTCCATGTCAGTGTTGGTGTTAAAATGAGGTGTGGTCAGCAGCATTGTTGAACCATTGCTATCTTGAGGCAGCAGAAAGTGATTCGAACCATTGACCAACAAAAACCTGGTCTAAAATCAATGCTGCAGTATTTTTACTGCTATTTAAAGGACGCATCAGATGACTACATAGGAGGCTTCACAACACAGTACACTCTGCTGATTACACACTAGTGATGATGTACACTCCAACACATCCAAGCACCTGAACCAATGATTCTCTCTGATTGAGAGACTCCTCCCTCATGGACATCTGACGTCACCTCTAGTGGTGCCTCAGGTTTTATCAGGAGGACGTCTGTTCTAATCCAAACTGTTTCACTGTATGAACCTGGACTGTGTGGGACCTTTAGTATGTGTAGAAGAACACAGAACATTCATTAACATTAGATTCTGTCGGCATGTTGAAGATTTAAATCATTAATGAAGTCTTAATGAATTTAAGAAGGTAAATGTCACAGACGGCGGAGACACACTTCTGGTTTCTGCTGCTGGGGGATCACTGCAGGTGATGTCATCAATATTTTCCTCATTAATGATGGATTATTTCATCATCTACATCCCATCAGCTGTTAATCAGAATGATCAATTCTCTGATGGATCTGCACACTGTGATTGGCTGAATCACTAGACCGGTTACACACACAGGGAGGAGCAGCAGCCCTTCTCCTCCTCCTCCTCAGTTAAATATGACTGACTTTGCTCATATGCAGTCAGATGGAGTTGTTGATGGGACAGAGGAGTGGGAGATGGTGGAGGCAGCAAGTCCAGTGGCTAAGGACCACATACCTGTCTCTCAGTGAAGACCAGTGACGCTGGTTAAATCGCATGCTACTAAGAGCAATAGCATGTCTCCAATGACAAAACTGTGGACAATATGGACACACTACAGCCAAGAGTGAAAGTGAGATCATGACAGGATAAGTTTAGTCAACTGATCCCTACGAGGTGGAGAGAAGAGAATGATCAGCAGACGTGAGCATATGGCCTGAAATAACACATCATGGCATCATTAATTGCTTAGTTATGAAGAAAACTGCATACACATGGGGAGATTTTCAAGCTATCAAGAGTTTGACAGCAGACAATCAGCTTGTGTCCAGCTGGGTGAAGGACGCTGGACGTATCCAGAGAAATGATCTGTGTCTTATGTCTGCCAGGGGAAGTACAATAGATTGTAGTCTAAAAGTACCCAGAAATTTAGTCCACGTTTGTTCCTAGGACAGTGATTGAATAGTGCTAACTGAAACATGTACTAGATATATAGGATATTTTTTATCATGAATGTTATATCCCATATTGTAAAAAATAGGTAGTGTATGTATCTGCAAACTGTTGAAGTGAATCAGTTTTACTAACACTAAATACATATGTGGTATGAAATGATCTGAACAAATGTGAGTATGTTTGGACAGCATGAAAGACTTCAGTCTAACATGATCAATCCACAGATCACTGCATTTTTCAAACGACTTTGTTTTGTCTCCGTGATTCGTGTTTTAACATAATAAGAAGTCTAGTCTCTTGTTGGCTGGTTTGTTCAACCAAACACAGCACATGAATTAAACATTGTCAATAATCACTGTAGGATCACCGTTTACTGTATTCTTGTGTAAACACTGGGATTTAAAATCACTCCTGTGTGCTGTCCTCGCTATCAGCACTGCTTTGTTTACTATCCGCGTTTCCTCTAAGATGGCGGCTGTTGCATATGATCCTCATTTGCGACATCATGCTCAAAAAAACACCTATGAATAATCAAGACACTAAATACAACCACGTTGTGCCCAGAATATGCACCATTTCATTCGCAAAAGCTTGTTGGACATACACTAAATGAACTAACATGAACTATAGATGGATTAAATAGGAACCTAGATCTTTAATTATCTGCTAAGAATCTAGAGGAATTCATCACTTCCTGGTTGGAGCACTGTAACACACTCATTAACTATCAGCCACACAAAAGTCCACATTACTTCTATTTAGTAATCTCTACACTGGTTACCTGTATGTTTTAGAAATTATTTCAATGATAACTTTCAAAGCATGTTTGGGGTTGGCTAATATCCCTGATTGATTAACCCTTTAGGAGACTAACTGCTGCCTGAGATCCTCCAGCAGAAGTCTGTTAGTGATTCCTACATCAATGCTAAGAACCAGAGGAGTTTGACCCCCTTTTTAAACAGAGATCACATCACTGTAACACAGACCCTTCTCTACGCAGCCTTTGTTTATTTACACTGAACAAAACCACAGCGTTATCATGCAGCTCCAGTCTGTGTTTAGAGAAGCAATCTGGCGTTCCTTTAGCTAAAGAGGTTTGCATGTAACACAGCATCTAATGTTTCCTTTTACATCAGCGTCCAGCAGCACTTTGTAAACAACGGAGTCACATGATAACAACAATCATGTAGCGTCTCTGTTACATGGAGGCTGATCTCGTTCTCTGATTGGAGGATAAGGAGCTCCTGGACCTCAGGCTGTCTCACCAATCTGAGACACTTTCTTCTTCTATGAGTTACTTACTAACTCCTACCCCGGTCCACCGCTCTGTCATGCTACTTCAAGTGCTTACACAGATAGATTGATAGATACACTTTATTGATCCCGAAGGTTGTTGTTATTACTGTATAAATTCTAGATATAGATTGTTTAATTGGGACCTTTATGTTGTGAAAACTCATACAATCATATTAACTGTAGCCATTCTCATGAAAACAACACACAAGACGAAAACAACAAATCACAACATGTACATCATCTGTCACTGGTGAGTTTGGGATGATGTTAGAACCAGAAGACAACACACAGTCTGGCTGAGAAGTCACGTGACTGACTGTAAACAAAGCATTGATGTCCCTACACCACTGTGAACTATCTCATGTACACCAGCAGCTGATCGGAGGTCATTGTGGAGGAGGGACCGACCTGCTGTGGAGCCCATCCCCCCTCATGTTTCCACGCTCACTGTTGCCTGTTTCCCGCACAGAAGGGGGCGGGAAGGCGGAAAGAAGCGCCATATAATGAAGTGAAACATGCACGAACCCATCCTTCAAATATATTAACATCAGTCACGTGCTGCCGTTCATTATTGTTTATTATCAGTATGAGACGTCAGTATAAAAACTTGAAGGACACCAGAAAATGTAGAAATACGTCTCATGATGGATCAATATAAGAATTAGCAGAGCTCAATTACAGCTAACAACAACACTGATACGTTCATGACAAACAGCGAGAGACCTGGTGGTCCAACAACCACAACACGGTGAGGCGGGATGCCGTGACCCGCATGCACGTCACAGCGCCCGGCTGTGTGTTGTCAGGATTGACCCCACACTAGACTAGCAACTGAGAAAACACAGCGGCAAACACTAACCCACATAACAGTAGCCATGCACAACCCGGGGCTAGCTGGCAGGCTAACATGTGTGCTAGGCTGTAATGCAGGAGAGGAAGAGTACTCCGTTAGCCGCTAGCGCCCATCCCCCATCCCGCCACCAGTCTGTCCACCATCTTTAATGTGAGCTCCCTCTCCTTCCACCGCACAAAACACGACAAAAACACCGCACACTCACCTTTAACGACCATCCCCGGACCGATCAGCACCTACTCGAACGTCCAATCGATTTTCGTCCTGATAATGTTGTTTTTTTTATATTGGAAATTGGCCGTGCGAGCGGAACCGCGCCTTGAGAGCAGAGCAGCAATCCTAAACCGCCATCTGGTGGTCCTTCCTCGCTGTGATGCAGCGGAGCCGCGCAGCCTCACACCGACACACCGCCGCCCCCTGGCGGACACAGCGTGTGGAGGCGGACACGCGCGACGGAGTGAAGAACCGACATGGGGACGTGTACAAGAACAGAGACCCCCCCGCCCCAGTTTAATTATTGATATTATAAAATATAATTAACTTAAAACGCATAAAAACATCTAAACACAAACACTGAATAACTTTATACAACAGATCAAACAACATACAACAAATATATAAATCAGAAATACCAGAAGAGATTAAAAATATATTCATACGTTTCTAAACTGTAGGACTGCAACTAATATTGATTAATCTTCAGGTTATTTGATCCATTCATCATTAATAGCTCATTAAATAATTAAAGATACGATATAAAACACACGAAAAACCTATTAATATAAATATGAATATAAAAAATAAAGATCAAAATAAGCATCAAAGCACACTAGTCCTGCATTCTCCCAGAGATCTTTAAATATATTGTTGTCTGAGCAGCACTAACAGCTCACTGTACGATAAAGAGAAGCAGCATAAAGTCACACTGGAGGAGCTGGAACCAGTAAATTAAAATGTTATTTTCCTCATAAATGACTGAAATGATTAATTACTTATCAAATTAGCTTCAGTTTGATTTTGATTTTTCTATGGACTAATTTTTGCAACTCTAATAAACATAAAGATGTAAGGATTTTTCTTTACAGTCAGACCCTCTGAGGTCTGAGCTCATGTCCTCTATTTTTGCATCTTTTCTTAAATTCACGTTTCGAAGGTTCTTCCATACAACATGATATCTAAATGATTTATCTCTAAATTTACAGAACATTCTCAGCTTTCTGAGGATGAGGCTCCGATTTGTCCCAGAGCAGCTTTTAAGAGATCATGTGACCGAAATCCTGAGAAGTTTATTTTTGAAATATTTCAACTGTCTGGTGAAAACTCCTCTTTCCTCCTGTGGACCAATAGTTGTGTCTCCCTTACTGGTTCCAGTGTTCATTAGAGACTGGTCAATGTTTATTGGATGTATTTTGTCCTCTTTGATCTGGGGATGGTGTCAGTGATGTGTCGTCTGTTCTGGTCATGTGATATTAAACACCATCCTGAAGCCAGTGGTCAGTTTGTTGCCTCCTTCTGAAGGTTCTTCATACAACTTAACACTCAGTGTTTCATATCAACATTATAATCTCAGGCTCCATGTGTCCCAGAGCAGAAACAGGTCATGTGATCCAAACCTGTCCTCCTGTGGATCAATAGTTGTGGTCCTTAACATAATATTTAGTAGAAGTGTTGTCTGTCTCTACTTTCACCAGATATTAGATGGAGATTGGAGCTCTCTCCTCCTATTGGTCGATGTGAGTCACATGATCTGGTGAGAGTAAGGAAGAGGAAGAGGAGAGTCTACAGATTCATCAACATTTCAACCACATTTCTACGATATTCTATAGAAACATGATGAAAACACACCTCAGAGGGTTGAAGACTTTTGACCTGCAGGTTTGTCTTTGGTGCTTTCTCTACTACTACTCTCTCAGACCACATTCAGAAGTGGTCTGAGCCTCATTGACGGAGCGCTTACTTAACCGACGTCCTCTGAAACTACCAGAAGAAGCTAAATCAACAGACAGAAAGAACTAAACACAATCTGATTTCATTTAATGTCAATGTTTGGGCTCTCTTACCTGCCCAGGTAAGCAGCATTTGTTTGAGAACACATTGTCTTTTTCAACTGATCTTAACTCGTAACCACAACCATCACCAGACTCCCTTAAAGAATCACTCAGTTTAGAGAATTGTTGATTCAGGAGAGACATGATAAAATTTGTTAAACAGCTGTTATTCTAAATCATTGGTTCCTTCTTGTAAATCCATCTCAGGATGCAGGGTTACTTGTGATCCCTAGAGTCTCCAAAAGTAGAACGGGAGCCAGAACCTTCAGTTATCAGGTTCCTCTCCTGTGGAACCATCTTCCAGTCTGGGTCCAGGAGGCAGACACCCTCTCTACATTTAAGAGGAGGCTTAAAACTTTCCTTTTTGATAAAGGTTGGAATTAAGGCTGGCTTAGGCAAGTCTTTAGCTATGCTGCTATAGGCCTAGACTGCTGGGGGACTTCCCATGATGCACCGAGCTCCTCTCCCTTCTTCTCCCTCTCCTTCTCTACACATTTATGTCTCATTAATTCATGTTACTAACTTTACTTCTTCCCCGGAGTCTTTGTGCTCCCTCATCCCGCAGGTCACCGTGGATTATTAATCATATTATAAATGTATTATTATTGATATTATTAATCATATTATAAATGTAGTATTATTGATATTATTAATCATATTATAAATGTATTATTGATATTAATCATATTATAAATGTATTATTATTATTATTATTAATCATATTATAAATGTATTATTAATGATATTATCATGTTAGTATTATAGAGTCTTGATCTGCCTGCCTGTTGAAGTCAGTTTTTTCTCTCCGCTGTCTCCATGTTCTGGCTGATGGGGGACCTGTTGGGTCTCTATAGAACAGATTACGGTCTAGACCTGCTCTGTTGGAACGTGTCATGAGATAACTGTTGTTGTGATTTGATTTCTAATTCCAAACTACAGTGATGTGTTTTGTTTCTGTTGAGTACACAGACAGTCTACTCACACATGAAGTGCCTCGTTAAAGGCTACGTCAGTCATTCTAGTCTGTAGACATTTTCAAAAACCCAGAAAGAATTGAGGTTTAATGACTGTGGAGGAAGCAGACCGGTTCATGACCGCCGTCATCTTCCATCCTGATGCTACAGGACTGATAATGACTACCAGGAAGGACACATCTGAGGCGTGGAACTCTTCTCCTCCCAGCAGAGAGCTTCTGGACATCATGGTGAACACGCTCCTGTTTACAGTTTTACAGCATAAGAACATCAAAGATGTACAAATCCCAAAGAACATAATAAGTTAACCCCTGGAAGACTGCTGGAGTCGTCGTGAGACCAAATGTGTAACTAAACAATGTCTACTACAAGTACTAGATGCCATCTTCCACTTGCTCCCCTCCCTGATTCTCACCGTAAGGTGAGCATTGCAGAGTTAGAGGATAGCAGCACGGCTGAAGAAACCAACCCCTTATCAGACAGTGAGAGAGTCTGGAGGTGATCCTGAATGGAGCTAATGAACCTCTTCTGATGAGCCACCACCTCCTGCAGACGTAATAATAGTACTGGCCTTTCCCTCTGGGACTGAATCAGAGTCAGCCGGGTTCATGGTGGTTAGATCTAAACCCAAAACCACGACGATGTCTCATTGTCAGCCCACTGCTCCTCAGGGATGGGTCAAATGCAAAGAAAGAATTTCCCCCTGTGGGATTAATAAAGGCATCTAAAAAATAAATAAATTTTAAAAAATAAAATAAAAGGTAAACACACCTGAGAGGGCAAGATCCAAGGTCTGAGAACAAGTGAAAACAGGATAAGTAATACTGGAGAGCAGAGGCACTTTGGCCCCGCCCCCCTCCAAACATCTAGAGGAGAAACTCTACTGAAACATGTCAAACATAAATGAATTATAGAGAGAAATAACTAGAAAATAAAATGTGTTTAATCGTACAACAGGCCTGGTAGTCTGTCAGCATGAATCACATGGTTTCCTGTTAATACACTCCTGGTTGAGGGGTGCTGGACAAACGAGTCTTTAGCTGTGTCCCGATTCATGGGCCTCCTCCCTCCAAGTATTTGAAGACTGAGGGATGAGGCCCAGCTGAGTCCAGTTTAAATAGAGAGCCAGCGTTCCACGAGCAAAAGAGGCGTGATGCAAAACACAGCATTGTCAACGTTTGTCCTAAGTTAACCCTTTAGGAGACTAACTGCTGCCTGAGATCCTCCAGCAGAAGTCTGTTAGTGATTCCTACATCAATGCTAAGAACCAGAGGAGTTTGACCCCCTTTTTAAACAGAGATCACATCACTGTAACACAGACCCTTCTCTACACAGCCTTTGTTTATTTACACTGAACAAAACCACAGCGTTATCATGCAGCTCCAGTGTGTGTTTAGAGAAGCAATCTGGCGTTCCTTTAGCTAAAGAGGTTTGCATGTAACACAGCATCTAATGTTTCCTTTTACATCAGCGTCCAGCAGCACTTTGTAAACAACGGAGTCACATGATAACAACAATCATGTAGCGTCTCTGTTACATGGAGGCTGATCTTGTTCTCTGATTGGAGGATAAGGAGCTCCTGGACCTCAGGCTGTCTCACCAATCTGAGACATTTACTGCCTCTTTCAATCAGATGCTAACTGCTGCTAACTGCTACTAGCCGCCCCCCGCCTTTCCACTTCGCGTTTATACCGATGTCTGATTCGGTGATGTCACTACCTACGCTGGCGGACCAACAGACCCCGCCCCATCACACCTTCATAGTGTTTGTACAGATTGTTGAGGCACAGATGAGGCACAGGCACACATCTTGAACAGGATGTGTAAATGGAGATTTTGGAAGTTTTGGCAGAAGTTGACTTGAAACTGCTCTCTGATTAGGATTTTGAGATTTGAGATTTTTCCACAGGGATACAGACGGTCACTCCTCTGTCTCTGTGGAACAGCTAAACAAAAACCTGTGGTTCCTTCTATCTGCTTTACTGGAACATTAACATCAGCGTCCACTGGTGACGGTCCAACCAGTAACACCAGTCAACCCAGTAAAGGTGAGTGGAGATGAAGCACTAATGGTCAGTATGGATCCTCTAATAGAAGTTAACAGATCAATAAATCTGTGTTCAGAAAATCACACACACACACATACATACACACCTACAGACACACACACACACACACACACATACATACATACACACCTACAGACACACACACACACACACATACACACACACCTACAGACACACACACCTACAGACACACACACACACACACACACACACATACACACACACCTACAGACACACACACCCACACACACCCACACACACACACCTACAGACACACACACACACACCCACACACACACACACACCTACAGACACACACACACACACACACACCTACAGACACACACACACACACACACACCTACAGACACACACACACACACACATACACACACACCTACAGACACACACACCTACAGACACACACACACACACACACACACATACACACACACCTACAGACACACACACACACACATACACACACACCCACACACACACACCTACAGACACACACACACACACACAGACACACCCACACACACACACCTACAGACACACACACACACACACCCACACACACACACACCTACAGACACACACACACACCTACAGACACACACACACACACACACACCTACAGACACACACACACCCACACACACACACACACCCACACACACACACCTACAGACACACACACACACACACACACACCCACACACACACACACACCCACACACACACACACACCCACACACACACACCTACAGACACACACACACACACCTACAGACACACACACACACACACACACCTACAGACACACACACACACCTACAGACACACACACACACGCACACACACACACACACACACACACACACACACACACACACACACACACACACACACACACACACACACACACAGTGCTGGTGTTGACGCATGCTCAGTCGTTCTCCTCTCTCCGTTGAGGTAGAGTAGGGTCTATGGTCGACCATCACACACCTTCTCATTACACAAACTTCTTCCCGCCGCAGACTGGCGCGAGCGGACCGCAGCTGAGGAGGGTCGAGCTGTGGCCGGAGGGCCAAGGTGTGGTTGCTGAGGAGGAACTCCGTGTCCTTTAGGTGGACTGGTTTCACTGGTTGACAGCAGGTGAGTAGAGGAGGATGTTAAACAGCTGCCTGTCAGCATGATCGATGATCGATAGGAACACATTGAACTGATGACGGATCAGGTCCTGCCGCAGGTGTGAGTCTGCAGAGCTCGTGCCTCCGTCCATTCACGCGTCCGTCACGGGTCACGAGTCGGACACACGCGATGTTTAATAGATCGTAAGTGTGTCGGGATCGAGCAGTCCATCTCTCACTGCGTCACCGCCGACATAACCTTGACGAAAACACACACGTGTACAGAATTTAATCAGTCTTTGATTGGATGATTCTCTGGGTCGGGTCCTTTACGTCCGCCGGACAGGAAACCACATACTCAAAACATAATAAAAACCTTTTTTATTTTATTAATGGAAATTAATACCAAACCTTTGCTACTAATATCATCCTGTTTTTCTTCTTCAACTAAAATATGTATATATTTTTCTTTAAAGAAATACATGATTTATCCATAAAATTACCGTATTGACACAAAATTAATGGTTCAGTCGCTGTGACAACAGTAGTGAGGAAGTGACATCACACAAGTCTGTTGAAGAACCATGATGACGTCACTTTTCTGGGATGTCAAATGAAGTAACCCCACCTGATTGGTTGGCCCCGTAGAGCTCCTCCTACATCTGGAATCATGTGTTTATCAGCAGTTTATGAGTCATCAACATAAATGTGATTTTCCATAATGGAGGATCTGGATCTGTTTCTGGTCTACAAAGAACTTCTTACCTTCACAGATCCATAAATCCTTGTAATGACTCTGAATCTGCATTATCTCAGCTACCTATAGGGGGCAGTGTCAGGTCTCTACCCCTCTGTTACTGAGACCCCATACATACTGACCCCCTCCACATAGAGGCTTAAACTACCAGATTTGGATTAGGATCTGGATCCAGATAGTGGTAGAACCTCCTCCAACTGTCGCTGACGGAGGTCAAATGAATAAAGTTCCTAATTAAACTCAGACAAACATAAAAACCAAAGAAGGTAAACTCCTCTGACCAGACCTGAAGGTTGACAGGGTCATGGTCAGGTAAATGAGGGGTGACAAAAGCAACCAATCAGTGATGAGGACACTATCATAGTTAACATTAGCTCATGTGCTGTGTCCTCTCTGTGTCGTTACAGGTGTCGTCCTCTCTGACGGTTGAAGATGGAGTCCACTCACCTGCTGAGCGCCGCTAAGAAGAGAGTGAAGATTCATCCTCACACCGTCACAGCCAAATACACCACACAACCCCGCTACTCCCCTCAGGCCGGGGTCCACGCTCACTTCCCTCAGCCTGGGGACGAGGGCTACGATGACGCTCCTTCTTTTGAGGACTTCGGCTCTTTCCTGGAGGAAACGTCAGACAGGAAACAGCTGACAGAGAGCAGAAGGTGGCCCCTTACTTTGATTGGCTCCAAAGACAAGGACACCACCAACAGACCTGCTGGGGGAGGAGAGGGGAGTGAGGGGGGAGCCAGAGCAGTGAAGGGGTCTGGGAGAGGGGTAGGGGAACAGCTGGCCAGTTTTGGGGAGGCGTCAGTGTCTGCGTCTCAGCTCACATGGGTGGGGTTGGTTGGTGCAGCGCTGGCTCATGGCTGTGTGATCGTCCTGACCCAGATGGCCTCTGAACACTTCAATCTGGGCCCCCTGTTCCTGCTATTGGTCCGGTGTGTCATCCAGCTGCTCTTTGTGGCAGTCCCTCTGCACAGGGGGGACAGCCCATTTGGACCAGAGGGTTGTCGTCTGCGTCTGCTCTGCTACGGCGTCACCTACTCCCTCTCCCTCTGCTGCGCCTACTCCTCCTCAGCCTTCGTTTCTCCGGGAAGCAGCATGACGAGCTGGCGCCTGGCGACCACAGCGCTGTCAGCAACGCTGGCCTTCCTGCTGCTGGAGGAGAAGCTGGGATTGGCTGACGGGATCACCACCGCTGTAGGACTGTGTGGTTTGGGGCTCGTGCTGCTCCCTGCAGCAGACGAGAGTGACTCAGATGCACCAGCTGATCCGGTTGTGTTCTGGAGAAGTGCATTTGGCTGGTCTCTCTCGGTTCTTGCAGGACTGTGGATGGCTCTGGCTCTGGTTGGCTATCGTTCCCTGAAGGAAAGGGTTGGTGTGGCCACAGCTTTGTTCACAGTTAGCTGGGTGGGCTGTCTGCTTGCCCCGGCGTCCATGGCTCTACTCCAGGAGGGCTGGTCCTGGCCCATGAGTGCCTCAGCCTGGAGCCTGGTCCTGGGCCTGGTGGCTTGCTCAGTCACAGCCTTTTTGGGGATGATGCACGCCTTGACCCGACTCCATCCGGCTCTGGTTTCTGCCACTCAGAGTCTGGAGGTACCTGTCGCCATGATGCTGCATCTGACTGTGCTGCCGTTGGTTCCCACGGCGCCGGAGGTTGTCGGGAACGTGATGGTCACACTGAGTGTTGGTTGGCTGGTGGCGATGAAGCTGCTGCCATCTCGGGGAGGACGACGCCGCCAAAGGGAGGAGTATGAAGAGATTGTGAACTCACCCATTAAATAGATACCTCTCCTCCTCCCATCACTCCCTTACTGGTTCCAGTGTTCATTAGAGACTGGTCAATGTTTATTGGATGTATTTTGTCCTCTTTGATCTGGGGATGGTGTCAGTGATGTGTCGTCTGTTCTGGTCATGTGATATTAAACAGCATCCTGAAGCCAGTGGTTAGTTTATCGCCTCCTTCTGAAGGTTCTTCATACAATTTAACACTCAGTGTTTCATATCAACATTATAATCTCAGGCTCCACGTGTCCCAGAGCAGAAACAGGTCATGTGATCCAAACCTGTCCTCCTGTGGATCAATAGTTGTGGTTCTTCATGGTTTAAAGTGTGAGGTTGACAGCAGCAGTGGAATATTAGAATAAAATTGGAGATAAATGTAGAATAAATGTCTAAAATAACATTTATAATATTTAGTAGAAGTCTATCGGTCTCAGATGTTAGAGGGAGATTGGAGCTCTCTCCTCCTATTGGTCGATGTGAGTCACATGATCTGGTGACAGTAAGAAAGAGGAATAAACCACATTTATTACAAACATAGAAACATGAGAATATGAATGTTCCTACAGTCTCCAAACGCATCACACAGACTTTAATGAAGACAACCAGTACAACCACATTAACAGACCAGTGTGTACCAGTACATGCCGGACATCATACTGGAACATGTAGAACCACTCTGACCTCACCTCAGCATTCCTCCAATCTAATTAGTTCCAGAAAATAAACATCAGATCTCACACACACACACAAATAGTGACTTTCCAGTAGAGTTCATGAACTAACCAAGAACCAGTGACACAGGAGGAGCTGAAGTTATAAAAAAATGACAAATACTATATAAATATAAACAATGATGTATATTATATAAATATAAACAGCAGTTAAATAAAAGTTAAATAAAAGCTAATAAACAGGCCACGGTGGTTGGATGGTTTTGCTTCTAAAAGAATATGAAAACCAGTATCCTGCACCAGTAACCAGCTCTGAGATGAAGTCTGGACTGGTTGATTCAGGTTTAGGCCTCCAGAACAAACACTGAGTCCTCATGATGACGTCAGGAGGTCTGAGGGGAAAAGGTACAGAATGTCCTGTATTCTGGTTTATCATTACATGCTGTCAACATTCAACAGGTGTGACGTCGCGTCAGTGGAGTCTGGTGGGAGGACTCTGCTCTGAATGTGTTCTTGAAGAACGAGTGAGAGACAGAACCATGAGCAGAAGACGTACTGATAGTCCAGGGTCCAGACTGGAGTAAGTCCAGTAGGGTTTACTGGTCTAAGTGGCGGTTGTCTTGATGGAGGTGGGCCAATCATGGTCTTCCACTCCACTCCAGTTAAAACATAAAGTTGGTTCAGGTCCGACCAGTCTGAGTCCAGTTTCCCACTGGGCCTCGTTTAAACCCAGACAGAGACTCTGAGACCTGGCCTGGCTCAGCCAGCTCTCTGAAATCCTCATCCTCATTGTTCAGCATATTCAGTAGATAGCGAGCATACTGGTAAAGATCCAGACCAGTTAGGTAGTCCCAGTCCTCGCTCCTGCTGAGGGTGGAACAGACATGCATTCAGCCCTCTGTTACTGGTGAAGTCAGCGTTGATGGCTCGTTAATTAAACTTTAATGTTCTGTTTCTAGATTCGGTTCGGTGGTTTGATGTGATGTCAGTCTGGAGGAACTTTACTTCAGTCTACCTACTGCTATTGTACTACAGTGTAGAAGTACTTCTTGTACCTGTACTGCATTTATCTGTAATCAGGTGTTAAATATGAAAGATTTAAACAGCAGCAAACAGCTGTGAAGTGATGACATTACACTGCTGGGACGTCCCTCTGTCCTGGTAGGATTTTAACTGAAGTCAGCATCGGAGCTTATGTCTTCAATTCACCTTCCATAAAAATAATACAACATTTATAATCTCAGCTCTCTTAAGTCGAGGCTCCAGCTGTTCCAGAAACAGGTCATGTGACCCAAACCTGTCCTCCTGTGGACCAATAGTTGTGGTTCTTCAGAATAAATTTCTAAACTAACATTTATAATATTTAGTAGAAGTGTTGTCTGTCCCTACTTTCACCAGATAGAGATAAACTGGACTGAATGATGACATCATACAACAGATGAAGTTTCAAATTAAAAATGAGCAGAACGACAGAATTTTTTATAAATCAAATATTTATTTTAAATAAAAATCCCACAGCAAAAACCATCAATCCATGAATAAGGCAGATGACCAGCGCGTCCAGCTCTTCTCGGCGTCCTATTGGTCGCTGTGAATCACGTATGATGTCATCAGCGCAAGGACGAGGAAGAGGAGGGTGTGCAGATTCCAGCAACCTCATTTCTACCACGCTTATCACAAACATATTAATATAAACACCATGAAAGGGATTTGAACACATGACTGTATTTATTTACTGGGGTATTTTGTATTGTATGAAAATAACAACTTGTTTTTATCTTCATTTAATCAGGAACAAAAACAAAGAGAAAAAATCATCAGTAATCATTGTGTCATCCAGCAGTAATTCCCCTCCCTTCAGATGATGTCATTCTGTGGCATGATGTCATCTGTTGCACTCAGTCCCACAACTGACACAACCGGTTCCAGCCAGCTTTAAATGGCGCCTGATCGGTGGTATTGGTTACATTAAAAACACGACATTGTTTAAATTGAGCAGATTACAGATTGAAGGTGTCGTCAGTCTGGGTCAGGTGTTTCCTCTGCCTTTCCTTGATGTTCCCATCTGTTCTATCACTCTGCTGAGCTGCTGCTGAACCTTCAGGAGGTCTCTTGATATGGTAATCAGGGAACTTTCCATTGTGGCCTTGTCCAGCGATGACATCACTTCCTGGTTCTTCAGGACAGATGCGACTGTGTGCATCTGTCCAGATCCTGACTCTACAGGTCCCTGTGTTTTGTCCCATCTGTCTGCTGGTCCCTGTGAAACCAGCCTGAGACCTCCAGTGTCCTCCAGGTGGTTCAGCAGGACGTTATCATCGCGGCTGCTCTGCAGGAGCTGCTGCATTGTCTCCTTTAAGCTCCTCTCCCTCTCTGCTTCATTGTCCCTCAGCTCCATTAAATGCTGTCTCAGGCTGACCCTCACCTCGTTCATCTGAGCCCTGAAAAATGACTGCAGGCTGGACAGACACTGCTGACACGTCCCCTCAGCCAGTTTTTCCACCTGCGTCCCGACAGAGACGGCTCCTCTACAGCACTGCTCCAGAGACTCCAGCAGGATGTTCTCCCTCATGTGGGCGTCCTCCAGAGAGATGAACACTTTGTCCCAGCGGGACATGTCGGACTCACAGGGAGCGTCAGGAAGCTCACCTGGAGACGAGAACCAGAGAGGCATCAGATGGATGGTCATACTGAGATCAACAGCTGGTAACATTAGCCTGAAAGCAACCCTGGATTTATTTTATTTCTTTTTTCTAAATTTATATGCACTTAAAATATGTGCAGTTTGATGTTGCAGCAGATAATTTCTGTGTATTTGAGTGTGTATGTGACCTACACCAGCCCTCTTTGAAAGACTAGCCTATTACATTTTATTTGGAACTAATACCTATCTCTCATTAAAGAGGGCATGGTCCACCATGTGTGAAACATAAAGACAAAACAAGACAAACAGGGAAGAAAGGACTGGCAGTAACATCGATGAGCAGTGTCGTGGTTTGTGTTCCATGCTCCCCCAGCCAGCCCACAGCCTAAAGAGTCCCGAGAACCGAACACAGAGTGGTGATGTTGACCTCAACACTGGCTCAGCAGCCACTGGTGGCCCAAATCAACCCTGAAGATCGGGTTGTAGTAGATGCTGGTGTGTTCGGCCGGGATCATGCAGCAAAGCCCACACCAGTGCACAAGGCCCCCTCCAGAATCCAACAGAAGCCAGGTAGTCTGGTCAGTCCCCCCAGCCGCGAGAACATCCGGGATGCAGAGCCAACAGCACCACAGGGTTCCAGGTATAACGAACAGGCCCAGGGCACAGGAAGTTACCCAATCAGCACCGCCGGAGCACCCAGGCACACAAACGGGGACACAAGGCAGAGGGGGCCCCGAGCGATTTTTTATCTTTATTTTATTTGTGTTTATTTAAAGTTTTTATGGCAGT
This sequence comes from Chaunax sp. Z400, assembly GCA_037577475.1. Classification (NCBI taxonomy): domain Eukaryota; kingdom Metazoa; phylum Chordata; class Actinopteri; order Lophiiformes; family Chaunacidae; genus Chaunax; species Chaunax sp. Z400. Next base: position 151,130 of record CM075194.1, on the reverse strand, counting down.
GGGAATAAAGGAGTAATGGTAAATGTTTTTCTTGGCTCAATGCCAACAATGTCCCTCCCTCCCCCTCACCCAGGGCCAAGAGGCTAGGCAGCAGGCACATCGACAGCACCGCCAGACATCAGCCGACCCACTATAGCAGACCGCCCCCCCCCAATGGACTCACCAGACACCCCCCCAGGCCAGCCCATACCCCCCAAGGACCACTAAGAGATGGCCCCCCCCAGGCACCAGAACACGCCGCGAGGGAGCAGAGGAGAGAGAGGAGGCGGCACAGGGGCCCGCGAGGACCCAGCCATAGTTCACCATAGCCTCGGTTGCCCCAAAGTGGGCGAGGCACCACAAAGCCATGCCAACCGTAAACTAGTGATAAACCCCACCACCTGTGTAATTGCATCTGACCAAGTTTACCAAGTCCCCGATTGGAAAACATGATCTAATCCAAGGACCGCAACCTCTGTACACGGGGTGTGCGCCCAAACCACTGTGCCATCTGCGCCCCAATAATACAGGAAATTAGTGGAATCAACGGATCTTGTTTTTATTACAAGTTTAACCAAAAGTTTCATTTTCAGACTGTTTTAGAACTAATCATGTCTAATGTAGTGAGGGGGTGGGGGCTGGAGGCGGGGCACACCAGCACGAATCATCAGTTCGTCACAGTAATGACTCGTAGAAAGAAACTGTTCACACTCACATTCGTTTTAGTCACTATTCACATACATTACAGGTTTCTGGACTGTAGAGGAAAACTCCATGCCCCAGGTGGATTTGAACCCACAACCTTCTGTCACATGGAACAACAGTTTTCTACTCAGCTCATGTAGCAACACCACCAATGATCACTAGATGGACAAAACACACAGACTCCTCTTACAGTCACATATTGTACAGTAGCTATGGACAGGTGTCGTATATCCGGGAGTTCACTGTCAATATCAATCAAATAGTTTTCGCTCTACAGCGACTGATCAATCCACTGTGGTCATCAATAGATCAATAGTCATTGATCAGTTTGAACATGAAGAGAGAGAGAGCTGCTTTACCATTAATCAATCAATTAGCTTCATAGTGACCACTACATGGCAGCATAAGACCACTAGCTACTCCAGCTATCGCTACACCAGGTTACATACAGCGAGTTAGCGCTAGCTAGGAGCCTGTAGAGATTCCACTGAAGTGAACACAAGAGTCTATCAGGACAGTCTTCAACCAGACTGAAATCACCCGTAAGGGGTGCTACTCCATGTAACACAGTTGATTGGATGATGATAGAGAACAAACTGTCCAGAACTCTTACAGCTAGCATGATAGCTTTCAGAGTTACTGCACGACACTGTGATAGTGTATTTATCTCCCTTCAACCCTTTGATAGAGCTTTGTCCCAGACGCAGACCCTTTCTGTTGACTGACAGGAAGCAGCCTTGGTGGAGGGACGAGCTCTTCCTGTCTAGTTTAAACAGGCTTTCTAGCTAAAGTTAAAATGAGCTGATATTTAATCTATTTAAACTTGATCAGAGAGCAACGGTAATGTGTTAGATATGAAACACTCAACTAGGACTGATAAAGATGCTATCATCTGCATAGAATGTATATCCCAATGTGGACCAAAACTACATGCTGACTAAAGCAGATGACTCCAACAGTGTTTGATGATCACAGCAGAAATATTTCATGAGGCCAAACAGTCCCTTTTAATTAAATTACAGCCGATCCAAATTCTAATCATGAACCTGACCTAACAGGTTTCGTAATGATCCATCAGCGAGTTTACGGTGAAAAAAATGTCCTCTCCTGGAATGTTCAGAAAGTTTCCTAAAAATCCATCCCATAGTTTCTGCTCCGGAGCTAAGGTTTAAGGAGACGACAGGGTGAATAAATCAAACTCACCCTCACCACCCTGCTCATCCTCATAGATCTCGTTGTTGAAGTCGTCTGCATAGTTCGCTTCATAATCGACATCATTCAGACACAACGATCCACCGAAGACGACGAGAACACACAGCAGCCTGAACATGATGAACACATGAATGATGAAGGTCTGAACCTCTCATCAGCAGTCTGTTCTCACTCTGACACGACTGCTGACTTTATAATGAGGGAGGAGAGGGTAGGAGGGACGGACGGGGGGTGGAGGTTAGCTATGAGGAAACAGGAGCATGATGGGAAACAGAGAGAACAAAGATGGAGGGATGAGAGGAACAGGTGTGAAGAAGAATAAAAACAGACTGGTGTTAGCCGGAGGTAGAAAACCTTATGAGAAGGTGATAAAAGTCAGTTTTATGTTTCTGATGTCACATGAACAGAAAACTTTTCTCTGAACACAAACGAAAAACATCTTGAAATTAATGTTTGAGCTTTAAAAGGTTCACTTTTATGGGTTTATCTTTAGAGCTGTGTCAGTTTGTTTCAACATATCCAGATACTTTTGGTACAGTTTGTTTTGTCAGATTTCTTGCTGTGGTTGTATTTTTTTTATCTCGATGATGAAACTCCGCCTGAGGTAGAATTATTGGAGCTGAATGACTCGACTCTCCTAGACGGAGGGTTTGGCTGACAGGAAACGAAGGATCGTCTGTCAGACTGTGACTGAAGCAGAGAGATGGACATGAAGGAAGAGAGAGAACCTGAAGAGGAAGAATAGGAGAGAACCTGAAGAGGAAGAGGAGGAAGAAAGAGAGCCTGAGGAGGAGGAGGAGTCAGAGGTTGGGATACACAGACATACTGTTGGTGATGTCATCGATCACGACTACGGCGCCTTCCCAAAATGGCTGCCCCGAGTCCAAAACATCACATCCAGGGGTTAAAACATGAATCGTGAATGCTGACCGTCGATCATCTGAAGTGTGGGAGTATGTTAGAACGATGTGGTTCTGTCAGCTCTGCTAACTGGACATGTCTTACAACTGATCTGAGAGCAGCTGTAGAGAAAACACCTCTGATAGCAGCAGTCACTCATTCTAATTGTAAAAGAGCTCAAACATAAAGATGGTGGTTCAGTGTTAGCTGTACAAACAGGATTTGACTCATTACAGTATGAAATATCATCTGTTTACATTTTCTGTTTAGTGAAGAAACTGTTGTTAGTCTGTTCATCCTTTCACTTTTAGTTTAATCATTAGTTTAACTTTACAAATCTGCTAAAGAGTCCAGCATGTCCTCACCTACATCTTTACTCACTGCAGCTCATTGGCTGTAGGACATGTTACTAACAATAGAAGAAAGCTGAAACCATCAGCCCCAAAGACCCTCAACAGACACTGTGACTGGGTATAATTATTATTATTAATAGTAGTAGTAGTAGTAGGTCCAGTTTCCTGCCAAAAACACCAGAACATGAATGGACCAATCAGAGCAGGGCAGTAATCTGATTGGAGGTTTAATCAGCCAGTCAGCATCAGCTGTGTGTAACTGTATCTGGTCCTGAAAATGCCGACTCATTGAGGTAGACCTAAAGTAGCCCCTAAAGCAGCACTGGAACCAGAGCCTGATCCAAACCCTGTAGGTGGTCTTGTTAAAATGAGACACCGTCAGCATCCTAAGAAGCTGCTGAACATGTAGATCTATCATTTGTATGGATCAAGTTCAAAATGTCAACATGACAGCAGAGAGAAAACTGCTACTGTCTGCTTTCCTCCACTATTTTCAGCTCCAAGTTCAAATGGGAGCTGATGAGGCAGTTGGTTGGACTTCCTGTTGCTCGGGGCCTCCCTGAGCCAGAAGTGTTTGTCTGTTAGCTTCCAAATTAGCATCACTAGAAGCAGCACAGATTTTACTACGTTTTCATGTCAACAATATGGATGTGGAGTAAAAACTGAGGGAGTGAGAACAATTTAAAGAGAAGATTTTAGACCATTTTACAGCTGCCCTCCAATGATGTCACCACTCTAACTGTCAACATTCCTGCAATACACTCATTATAAAATCTGAAACCAGACAAAATGACCCCAAACCTAAACTGGGATTTCATGAAAACCAGTCTACATATCAAAATGTCCATTTAGTTCAGTAAAGACCAGGGTCTGCAGACCAGTTTAAACTTTCAATCATGTTTCTATGTTCAGGTACTGTGAAGCAACATGGCCTCAAAGAGGGGCGGGGCTAACCTGTTTATATTGTTTTAACTTTATTTCTTAGGGGATGAATTTTGTTTGTGATTTCAATGAAACCTTTTGTGAATCATCAACAGGAGATGATCACCTAATTCCTGATCAATCGTGTTCTGATGTATTCTTTCATGTGTGCTGAACGACCACAGGATGGACAGAATAACACACATGTAAACTGGAGAACAAACACCTGATCAGGTGTTACATCAGTGACATTATAATGAATACATTTTTATTTCCACATCACATCACATCACATCACAACTCCAATGAAACCTCAGCTCAGAGTACAACATGTCAGTTATGACATAGTTACAAACAGGCAGTAAACACATGACTAAGGCTAAACCGATGGTTCCACTATGTCACATTTAAAAAATAAACAGTTCACAACGACATCGTCTTCAATGTGCGACCAATCAGAGATAATCTACTGAAACATGTTCTAATGACCACACATATAATAATATACAGTCGTATATAATAATAATAATGATATACAGTTGTATATAATAATAATAATATACAGTCCTATATAATCACTGTACCTCAGTCTGGTTTCAACCAGATGACTTCCTCTCTACTGAACCACAGTCAGTCTATTACTGGCTCCTGGACAATGTCTCCATTACCAGTTCACAGCTCTCTGGTTTCATTGGCTGACGTGGTCTCGGTAGCCGCGTTGTTGGCTGACGTGGTCTCGGCAGCCGCGTCGTTGGCTGACGTGGTCTCGGCAGCCGCGTCGTTGGTTGAAATGGTCTCGGCAGCCGCGTCATTGGTGTCACCAATGGTCAGAGACTGGTCTGAGGTTCTAGAAGCTGTGGTTGACAGACTGGTTGCTCCGTCTGGGAGTGCAGCCATTGTTATGAGTGCTGAGATCTGATCTGGGTCTGACGAACAGTGTCCGATCGTCTGGTTGTCAGTGAAGCTGTTGTTGTTGTTATTATTGTGACTGTGTGCTCACAGATAAATCTGTTGTTGTTTCTGAATCCTGGTTCACTTGGCGGACATCTGCTGGAGCTGGACTGACTGGATTTAAGCCGTCCGACTTGTTGGCGGCATAATTGCTTGTGATTGGCTGATGAGGTTCAGAGCTGACAGCTGACTGCCAGATATTGGAGCAGAGGACAGCTGGAATGCTGCAAAACAACATCATAACCAACCAGAAATTAATGTCAAGAGTTTAGAAACAACTGTCATCAGTCTGAGGTGAGACCAGGTCTCCTGAGCTGGACCACATGTTGGACTGCAGAGATCAGCTGAAAGCAGCCTCAAGCCTCTGATGCTGTGTTCACACCGAGTATGACGCAAAGTTTACTTCCACAGATGTCACCGTGATCATTTTGAGTCTACTCGTCACTGGTGCAGGAAACATGAACCGATCGAACAAAGTGATCACATTTCCTGTCTGTATCTGTTAGGTCAGAACTGCTGCTGCTTCCTGCGGTACTAGAGGTTGAGGCCCAGTTTGATGACCTCATAGCAAGGATCAGAGCCAGGATCTGTGTCCGGTGAGAAGCAGTTCTATAATAAATTACAGTCTCCAGAAGTTAACTTTATTTGCACCGTTCACGTCTCCTGGCAGGAAGTCGCGTCGCAGCTTTGCACTGACTTTGAAGACACCGTGTGAAAAATTCACTTCTCATTTGGTGTGAACACAACACGAGGTCTGTGGATGTCCTGCAGGGTTTTCATGAGGTTTCTATTCATATCTTTAAGATATCCTTACTCTCACCAGATCATGTGACTTACAGCGACCAATAGGAGGAGAGAGCTCCAATCACCCTCTAACATCTGGTGAAAGTAGAGAAAGACAACACTTCTACTAAATATGATAAATGCTATTTTAGACATTTATTCTACATTTATCCACTATTTCATTGCAAGATTCCACTGCTGCTGTCAACCTCACACTTTAAACCATGAAGGAAAATTAAAGTTCTGCAGTGGCCTAGTCAGAGTCTGGACCTGAACCCCATTGAGAAGCTGTGGTGGGGCCTGAACAGATCAGTTGAGGCTCACAAACCCTCTAATGTGGACCAGAATCCACCACATGATGTCAGAGACTGATCTCCAGCTATCAGGAGGGTTTGGTTCAGGCGTATGAGGAACAACTAGATGTTAAGTTCAGGAGGAGAATATCTTTTCACTCTGGTGATTCAGGTGTTGGTTAAACTATTTGTCTTATTAAATACAAATATAATTTAAAACTTGCATTATGCGTTTACTCAACTAAATTTAGTTTGAAGATCAGAAACAGTTCAGTCTGACATTCACGGATCCAATAAACACTTTTATGTTCTATAGAAGCAGTTAAACAGATGAAATGAAGAAGATATGTAAACATCAACCTGTTTCCTTCTTTCCCGAGCAAGCAAATAAAAACCCTGTGACTTTAAACTGGTTTGGTTAGTTTGTCCTAAGAAAATCCCACATCACAAAAATATTAACTGAGTTTTTAGTTCAAGAGAAGAATTTTCAACCCATTAAGGACACCGGATGAACATCACTGGAGGTTTAAGGTTTTCACAGGAAAGCTGTGACTTGTGGTGTCATAGTGGAAAAACAGGAAACTTTATTCTTTTTCCAGATAAAATGTTTCTGATTAATGAGGGACGAACGCTGGACTCAGCCTGCAGGAGCTGGATCCATCCTGATTGGTCTAAGAAATCTGGTTTTAGACACTGGTTGGTCGTTCCCAGACCAGATTATCTTGTCTGGGATCTTGGTCGGTCCTGATGTTGGGTCCAGATTATCTGGTGATGTGAGGCGTTTACAGATCCAGATCTGCTCACAGACTCATCGGGACCGCCCCAGTGATATCAGATAAGTTTGATATTTAAAATCTGGATGATGACAACAGTACTTTCTGAACCAATAAGGGAGCAGCTGACGGTGCTGGCCAGTAATGGTAAACATTGTAGCCATTGAGGCTAACATTTGCTAGCATACTACTGCTAACACAATGTCAGCTCCAGTTCTCTCTGGAGAGTACCGAGTCGTGTTGATGGCGTCTCTCATCCAGACTCGTTCTACACTTTTCTCTCTGTAAAGCTTTACTCCAACATGCTGTTGTAGGAGTCAGCCTTCATTACATTACATAATGGCTCCCTGCGACACCATCGTCTTCATAATATCCTGTAGTATGTTCCTGATTGAGATCTTATCTGTGATGTTTACCCTGTTTCAAAACTCCTACAGTCTGAGCCGGTTTAACGTTCTTCGGTTTAGGGTTGAGGGTATAAACCAGACCTGGTCAGCTGGTTCTGAAGCTCTTGAGCATGTCGGTTACACTGGTCGTAGTAAGAGGCCTGAGATTCCACAAAGTCACTGAGGCTCCTCATGTGGTTCATCTGAGGGAACATGAGACAGACGGAGTTTAGATTTTCTGACTTTACATTCACTGACAACCATTGATAACGACTGATAACAGCTGGGGCGCAGATGGCGCAGTGGTTAGAGCGTGTGCCCCATGTACCGAGGCTATAGTCCTCTAGCAGTCGGCACGGGTTCAATTCTGACCCATGGCCATTTGCCACGCCCCCCCCCTCCCCCCTCCTCCCACATTTCCTGTTACCTCTTCAACTGTACGATCTAATAAAGGCAAAAAATGCTCAAAAAATAACTTTGTTCAGCTAAAAATACCTGATGACAAGAAAAACAACAGATGGCAACACGTAACAAACACTGTTACTAAAGACATAACGACATCACAGCACTTAAGACATAGCAACATCACTACAGACATGGTTTAGTATAATGATTCAGTTTTTACTAAATAAAACATTAACTATATTCCACTGACATCATTAGTTGGTACAATACCAGAATTTCATGAACAGACTTTGAAAGAAATATTGTCTAATTATCTTTATGGACAAAATCCCAGAATTTATAAATAAGTAATTTTCATCAACATCACACACCCCCGAGGTTTTTCTACAATAACTATCAAACTAATAATGACACCAATGTGATTGAGATTTTCATGGCCCAGGAGTCACATGATTAGTTGGTTTTAGGGGACATGATGGGGAAACTGAGCTGCCTTGTTGGAGGTTTGTCTCTCAGTCCTGTCTCAGTTTATGCCATAGTTGTTACTATTTGTCATATTTGTGGCGTTACTGGTTCCCAAGACATCAGCTGATTGGCAAAACCAGTTCAACCATATAAAAACACAAATACTTAATGGGAAACCTCAAAGACATTTTTCTCAATGAAACTGGAATACTGTCCCAAATTAAACTGAGATGGAGAAAATGAAGGAGTATGAAGGGCTTTCATAGAGGATTCACAGTTAGAGCAGTTACACAAAGGAAACTAGAAGAAGCCAAGTCTAATGTCATTTAGTCTCCTATTGGAAGGTGGTTGTGCTTAACAGGGACTCAGACTGTGAAGCTCTAAACTGGACCTGACAGACTAGCAGACAGATGTGAACAGGGTCTGAACAAATCAGAGGTTCTTGTTCAGTCCAGGTCTGCAGTCAGACCACAAAGGGGGTTGTCTGCTGTCAATAATTAGTGACGACCCAGTCTCCACACCTTAACAACAGGTGACCTGAATATCATCCAATCAGCTCAGACACTCAGATGATGACATAAACAGTCGTATACGTACGTGAGTGTCGCCGATTCCTTCGACGGCTTGTCTCGTTATCGCTGACTGACGATCAAACAGATTCTGACAGAACTTCAGCTCCACCTCCGCCTATAGGCACAAACACATTACTGCAGCTAACAGGAGACGAAGGTCTGAGGCTGCATCTCTGAACTGGTCCCATTAGTTCTGCTCAGTTCAGTCCCATGTACATTCATACTATCTGTCTGTCTGTCTGTCTGTCGCCACTGTCTCCATATTCTTCTCATGGTGGAGTGTTGGGTCTCTTTAGAATAAAGAGTCGGTCTAGACCTGCTCTTTTTGGAAAGTGCCTTGATATAACTTTTGTTGTGATTTGGCGCTATACAAATAAATTGAATTGAATTGATTATACCCAATTATAATAATTGGGTATATACATCCAGCCTCTCTGGATGTATATACCCAATTGGGTATAAAAAGAGCATCCAGAGAGGCTGAGTGTTTCTGAAGTAAAGATGGGGAGGGGTTCACCACAAATGACAGATGAAACTCTACCATGCAAAGAGGAAACCGTATATTAACCAGATCCAGAAACGCCCCGCTTTTACTGGGCCCCAGCTCATTTAAGATTGACTGAGGTGAAGTGGAAAACTGTCCTGTGGTCTGATGAGTCAACATTTGAAATTCTTTTTGGAAATCATGGACTGTCTCGGATGTCTTCCGAGCTAAAGAGGAGAGGGACCATCTTGTTATCAGCACACAGTTCAAAAGCCAGCATCAAGAAATTTCTCATATTCAACATTTGATATGTTGTTTTTGTGCCATTTTCTATCAAATATGAGGTTTGAATGTTTTGCTAATTATTACATTCTGTTTCTATTTACATTTTACACAGCCTCCCATCTTTTTTGGAAATGGGGTTGTTGTTGAAGTAGTATTAATAGTAGCAGTAGCATAAGCAGTAGTATTGGTAGTAGTATTAATAGCAGCAGTAGTAGTATTAATAGTAGCAGTAGCATTAGCAGTAGTATTGGTAGTAGTATTAGTAGTAGTTGTAGTGGTGGTAGTATTATTATTAGTAGTAGTACTCTCCCTCCTGTGTAGTTGAAAGGATACTCATGAACTCACCTGAGAGATTTCCTGAGCCCACATCTGATTGGATGAGAGACACAGAGGAGCATAAATTAGAGGCTAGCAGGGCATTGTCTGTTAATGCTGATGTCCTTCATCATCATCATCACTGACCTTCAGCCACTTAACTCGCAGGAAGCTGAACATGTAGGAGACGTGAGACAGGTAGTCGTCTTCTAGCGGGTTCGAGTTCAGGTTCTGATCAAGAGAACAAATCAAAAAGCAGAACCACAGACAGAAAGATGTTCAGACTCTATTAATGCCACTGAGACAATTAGTTTGAGCTCTAGTTCACATGAGAAAAAGAGAAACATGGAAACAAATCAATCAATCAATCGAGAAAGAGATTTAAACTTGTGTTTAGTTTTACAAGCAGGTTAAACTTAACAATGCCCAGATGGCAACAGACAGAATTTACTCACCATCAACCAGTGACCATCAGATACTTCTACAAAGACTCCAATATTTCATTGGCATTACAGGCATTCAACTGGTTTAAGTCCTATTTATCTGACTGATCTCAGTTTGGAAATGTTAATGATGAATCCTCCATGTATAGCAAATTTAATCACGGAGTTCCTCAGGGTTCTGTGTTCGGACCAATAATATTCATTCATATTGTTATATATGAATATGAGAAGATATTTCCTGTCAATGTTAACACTCGCAGTTAATCTGTACATCTTAACATGATTATTTTTCTTTAACCCAAATTAAGCAAATCACCAAGTTTGACCCAAATTTCTATATGTAATACCAGCGTAGATTTTGACCGGTGCACACTAAACACAGATAACACAGACTGAGGAGGCGTGGCCTGGTGTGGTGAACAGCACGTTTTCCTGTAAAAAGCTTCCAGATGATACAGTGATGATTTTTCTTTCCACCGTAGTGCAACAAGCCTGAAGCATCATCTTTGATAGCAGCAGTAAGGAGTCGACCACTGGAGCAGATGTCCTGTGTGGCGTCATCACACAGAGGGTAACCATAGCAACTCTGTGATGGCAGGTTTGGTGGTGCTTTCAGCAAACCTCTCACGGTCAAGAAGATGAGTCACGCGTTCAGGATGAACCAACGGATCAGAATTCATCTCTCAGCCCACTGAAGGCAACGCTGGTACAGCAGAGGAACAACTTCCTGCTAACCTCAGCTGAATCTGACAGGAGCCATACAGGTAGAGGATATCCCTATCCTGTGACTGATATAGTTATTATAAGAGTTCATAAAATAGTTAATGCAACAGTTAATTAAAGAGTTAATGTACGAGTTAATAAAAGAGTTAATAAAACGGTTAATATAAGAGTTAATACAACAATTAATATAAGACTTAATACAACAGTCTGTTGTGCAGTGATAATCCAGCAGATGGCAGCAGATGTGTTGAAGTATTGATCATGTGGAGATGTAGAGGTCTCACAAACTTTCCCTCCAGGTGTTCAAAGGTGGGCAGATCTGTGTCATTAACAGGTTTCCTGTCACCCTGATGGTTTTCATGAGTGACTGAGGATGTTGATTTGATGTCACCACAATCACCAGAACTATACTGATGATCTACCTTAGAATTCTTTTACATCTCCATCTTCTTCACTACTTTGTTCATTTCCTTCTTTTGTTCCCTGTTCAGAGATGCTTTTCTTCTCATTTCAGTTCTTTGGTAACCGTTGGTTTGTTTTTACCAAAGACGGTGATGTTTCTACAGAAGGACGTGTTTCAGAGGATGACTTAGAAAAACCATTCCACTCTGTACAGTCAACACCAGCTGGTGATGGTCAGTGTTCTAGAACTGATCCAAGTGTGATACACATATTGACAATAACTGATCAATATTTACAGGTTGCTTGGTAACTCACTCTGGCCTCTCTGTCAGCCTCCCGGGCTTTTCTCAGTCTGCTGATAGCAATGTCCAAATCCAGACGTTTGTTCAGCAGCATCCTGCGCTGGTCCTGAGAACACACACATCAGAAACACATCGCCATATCGGGTTTCCCCTACCACTATACAGACCCCCAACGAGACCCCCAGCCCGCCAGGCCAATTTTTTTTTTCTTATATATGCAAAATATCCTCAAATCATCATTCATTTGAAATTAATCGTTTGCATTTGGGAGCCTCTGTGCTGAAAAGGAGTCCTCCCCCCTCAGAGCTCTGCCTCCCTGACTACCTCTGTCACCAACTGGTGAACAAACCCAGGACTATTTAATGAATGGTGCAGTGAGATGTAAAGATGGACTGGATGGAGAAATGCTGCCCTTTTATCTTCATCCAGTAAGTTTATGATATTTAATATTTTCTGCTGCTGTTGCTCTCAACTTATTGTCAAACTTTAAATGCGTAAGAAGCCCAGCTCGCTGGCTTGGAGCTGGTCGTGGTTCAGAATAAATATGACGGTGTGTTACCTGTATGACTTTGTATTCCACCTCAGTAAATCTCTTCAGAGGAGTCAGGAAGTGGATGTTAATGCTTTGGACAAACTTCTTCTCAGCCTCACTGAGAAGCTTCTGGGTCCGTCCACACCGGACCAGAGACACACCTGAGTAGACATATCTGGTTACTGATGCTGAGACGGGGTGAAGATGACCCCTGTGATTCTAACGGGTGTCAGAATGTTCTAGGAGGGTTCTAGAGGTTCTGTGGTTGAGGTCTGCGTTAATCCACAGACGTGATGAGAACCACATTCAGGCTGACTCACCATACAGTGGTGTGTTGGAGCCCATCTGCAGTCCAGCCTGGATCATCTGGTCTCCCAGTGACTCGAGTGAACGAGGACGCGGCGGGACGCTCCAGTCCAGATGTCCATAGAGTCGGTCCTCTAGCCGGGCTCCTGTCCATCAGAGATCAGAGAGAGTTCATCTTCATAAAACCCTCACAACAGAACACCTTCAACTAGAACGTCTGTCAGTAGAACACAGACCTCCACGTCTGACACCCACCAGATCTGGATCTCCACCAAAAACCACCAAATGAATCCTCTGGATGGATCTAAAACCATATGAGACTCTGAACTCCACCTTTCCGAAAACATTTCTACATCCTGTATGTGTTTCTGATGGATGGAAATTAATAAGGCGCCTTTTGACAGGGGACCCCTGGAGGTCCCCCGGACCACATGTTGAGAACCAGAGGTTTGTGCAATTAATTAGTTAATTAAGAATTGTCAGTGTACCATTAGGTCTCACCAGGGTTAGGCTGCAGTAGAACCTTCATCTGAGACATCAACCTGTCTGTCCAACTCTTAGTGACATCAGCCCGGACAAGGAGCTCCTCCAAGACGGGGTCCAGTTCTGTCCGGTCTGCCTGGCCGAGAGTCTCCTCGGTGAACTGGAGAATCAAAGAATACCAGTTAAACCACACGGTGTCCCGACACGTTAACGGTAACTTTATTCCCCTGGAGGTGTTTACCTGAACGGCTCGGTTGATGAACTGACCAGCATCCACCGCCAGCTGTGTTAATTCCATCACACCGACCGCTGCGATGGGGCTGTCCCCGGTGGTCCAGCCCGCCTGCCGGTGCAGATATCGGCAGCTACAAACAGACACGTGACGTCATGGCCGAAACGAGGAGCGTTTTAACACTGATTAGACGAGATGGAGACCTCAGCAGTGATGTGACGGTGTGTCCTGATCGTTTACTACCTCGGTTAACGGAGCACCATCAGCTCACAACGTTAACATTTGTGACGTGTACGTTTACGTATGTATGTAACCTCAGTACAGCTTTCAATTTGTAGCCCCAGTCAGCTAACAGCTAACAGGCGAACGTCTGATAGCAGCAGACATGAAGAGAAGACCTAAGATGAACGATGCAGGCGGTCTCTGACAAGAAGACTGAAAATGTACAGGAAAACGAACCCCAGAGGTTCCGTTAAGACTTTCACAATAAAAGCAAAATCTTCACGAGTCTGTATTATTTTTCTTTTGTGCCCAAATATGTAAAGCGTCCTTGGGTCTCTTGAAAGACGCTATATAAATTTAAGTTATTATTATTAATAAATCACTATGTAAATAAATATATGCAATAAAGACTCTAACTAGCTTCAACATTTAGTATTTTCTATATTAAAGCTGCAGTAAGTCACTTTAAAAAAATAATCATTCGACTATAGCGCCATCTAGTGCTCCTAATGCTGTTTACAAAAATCCACCGCGCCTGAATCTAAACCACCAATCAGAGCCAGGAGGCGTGTCTGCCAGAGCGTCAATGACTCATGCAGGCAGCCTACTCATCCCCTGCATGTTCTCACTGGTCAATCACAGCAGCGTCCCCTGAAGGGAGTTGCTTTGGAGGCAGGGCTGGAACACGGAAGCTGTACTCATTGGTGGACGGAGGGCGAGGGACCCGGAAGCTGTTCTCATTCCATTTCAGATCAGTTCTTTCTGGTCTCAAAAAAAAAGGGAAAAAAAAGATCTGTTTGGTTTCAGTCTGACCGCAACTCTAACAACTTAACATTAGACAGCTGCTCTTCTATGAGACAAGCACAGTACTACACAGTCTGTGTTTATCCACATGTATGAATTTATGAATGGTAAGGCTTTCTTTTGTACACAGCTAACAGCTAGCAGGCAAATAGCTTTACAGGCTAATGTCTCAATGATTTGAAATAACAGCAGATACTCAGTGAAGACATTAAACTTAATACTTAGACTGACTGACAAAAATAAGAATGAAAATATGTTAAATATATTTAGAAAAAAGAAAGATCAATGCATACTTCCTGTTAAGACTTTCAGAATAAAAGCATAACATCTACAAACCTGTCCGACTCCAGGAATAAAAAAGAAACTGCCTTTAACAGCAATTAAACATTCAGTCGTGTTCTGTATTAAAAACCGTTAGAATAAAATATTGGACTACAATTCCTGTTAAGACCAGAAGACAATCTGACGTTATTATAATCCAGGTGATGGGTTGTCTGCTTGTTTATCCAGAGGCTCCAGTATGTCCAGTACATGTCCAGTGCTGGTTTGCCTCATTTTCAATTAAGATATTCTATCAGAGAGCAAGCTGGAAAAGTAGCCAGGCATTGACAAAAATCAGGAAAGTGATGATAAGAAATATAGAGAGCTTCTGAGTGTCTGAACTCTTGACCGGACGACGAAGGTCCCGTTCCATTTAACCTCAGTCAGTTAGAGCCTCGATCAGCCTGATCATGGACCAAAGAGATTAACGCTGTGATCTGATTGGTTGTCCTGAGAGAAACTCACAGGATTAAAACAACAACCCTCTAAGGAGGGTTAAGAGATTAGAGGACGGACTGGTCTCACACACAGAACCAACAGACCACAACTGTAACTGAAACAAGCATCTCTCCCTACCAGCACCCTCACCATGTTCTACAGAGGGGTGGTAGAGAGCATTCTGACATATTGCATCTCAGCTTGGTACTGCTGCTGCAAAATGGCAGACAAGGCGGCCCTGCAGAGGTTAGTGAGGGGAGCTGAGAGGGTCATTGGAGCCTCCCTACCCTCTGTCCAGGACTCTACCACAGCGGGTGCTGGAACAGGGCACTGAACATTGCCACCCTCTCCGTAAACTTTTTGAACTGCTTCCATCAGGCAAACGATACCATCAAAAGCAGAACCACCAGACTGGTCAAAAGCTTCATCCCATAAGCTGTCAGACTGCTAAACTGGACTATGGACCATTACACAATTTACACTTAATCACTTTAACTGACCTCTGTCACTTTAATATAGCACCGTGAAGCACAGACACTTTATGGAAAACTTGATACAAGGTCATGCAACACTAGCCACTTCGCTGTTATTCTTACAACCATATGACATCTCAGGGATGTGTGTGTTGTCAATTGTTGTGTGGTTTGTTTTATTTTATTCTACTTTATTTTATTATCGATCTCAGGGAAACGCTATTTCATTCTGCTTGAACTACAGTTGTATGTACAGCAAAATGACAATAAAGTTTGATTTGATTTGATTTGACAACATAACACAACAGAACCAACAGAACCCATCTTTTATTATGGGGAACATTCAGGAACCAAACATCCACCAATCTCAGATAAACTAGACAATGATGGAACAATTCTAAAGAACCTTCATTAAACAGTCTGTAATTATTTAATGTTCATATATTTCACATCAACGTGGGTTTTATACCTCAATAAAACCTAAACTCTTCAACATAGGTGTCTATGCTACAGGTAGTAGTGCGTCCTTCAGGTAGGCTTGTGTCCTACAGGTAGGAGTGGGTCCTACAGGTAGGCGTGGGTCCTACAGGTAGGCGTGGGTCCTACAGGTAGGCGTGTGTCCTACAGGTAGGCGTGTGTCCTACAGGTAGGCGTGGGTCCTACAGGTAGGAGTGGGTCCTACAGGTAGGAGTGGGTCCTACAGGTAGGCGTGTGTCCTACAGGTAGTCGTGTGTCCTACAGGTAGGCGTGTGTCCTACAGGTAGGGCCCCCAGCCTAGGTACATCTGACACAGCAGGGCATCGTCTGTGGCCTCCTGAATGAGGTAGTGAACGTGTCCCTCAATGGACAGTGGGAGACCCAGAACTTTATTCCTGCTCTTGATGACGCCCTGAAGACGTTGCTCGATGTCACACACATGGGTCTTAGCCTGTAAGACACAACAAGACGTCTATAGGTGAGACTGATACTTCTGTAGGTGACAGTGATCTGGCTATAGGTTAGACATCCAGTCTGCTCTGATTGGACGTAAACCTTGGTCCAGAGGACGTGAACACACCTTCTCGTTAACAATCTCTCCTGTCTCGTTGGCCTGAGCTTTAGACAGACCTCCTTTCGCCTGTTTGCTCCACTCCACCAGTGGGTCATGAAGGAAAGTCTTCAGAACACTGAGAGAACATTTCAAACAGTTACCATAGAAGATGACATCATTTATAGACCCATTATATAAATGAGCCAAATATTCATTGACGTCAGTATGAACATTTTATTTCATGTTTTCTGCTCCCAGTGGGAGTCATCACTCATCCCACAGATTAGATCTTAAACTGTGAACATTTTAAGATCTGTTGTTGCATACATCCATAGTTTCATAACTCCAGTTTGCTCTTGTCATATCAGATGTTAAAAATGAAAATCAAGTGAGAAATATTAATAATGGTATCAAAGATGAAGCCGCTTGGACAAGAGGTGAAACATCTTCAAGCTAAGAATGATTACCGTGACCTTGATGACTGAGAATCTACACAAACATCAAAGAAACATACTTTTAGAAAACACAGAAGGAAAATACTCTGCAGTTTTTAAACTGACTCACGATGATCAGAATCACATTTGAACTAATTTTCTAATATGTTAGCAGTATGTTTTTGTTGGATTCACCTTGATCTCTCTTCAATCACTAGTGTTATTTAATTAAACAAAAACTATGATGAAAAATGAGGTAAGGTACTTTATTTCCCCATGGGGAAAAACTCTCAGTAAAATTCATACATGGTGTAACATACACAGGATAACATGGACACGTCACAGAACCACTAATATCACTTTATTACACAACCCCTTAGTTACATTATTAGTTATATGCACAGAACCTTGATAAAATGCTAACCTAACCAGATATTGCATATATTGCCATAATGCCCTATCCCTTAGAATATACTTGTCTGGCCACAATACTTTATAAGATATGAAATAAGAGATAAAAAAAAATCAGAAATGGTAACCTAACTTGACCTACTAGGCAGAGGAGAACGTAAAATTATTTAACTAGGCATCTTCCTCCATAGTTGTTGGGCTCACAGGGTTTAGGGGTATGATTGTGGACGTTTTCCATAAAAGGGGTACAGTATGCTGGTCCAAACACAACTGAAAAATACAAGTGAAAATAGGAGACAGCTTTTCTGCTCAACACATGACCACAGACATTGACTGGGACAGGCCTCTTGTGTGTGTGTCGCTGTATTTAAACACTTAAAAACCTTCTGACTGTTGGACTATCAGTCACCTCCAATACATGGATGACATCAAGCTGTACGCCTGGAGTGAATGAGACATCGACTCACTGATCCACCTGACAAAGATCTATAGTGAAAACATTGGGATGGCCTGGAAAATATGGTGGCAAGGAGAGGGAAGGTGATCAGAACTCAGGGGGTGGACCTACCAAAGGGCAGGATAGCAGACATACAGGACAGCTACAGCAGACAGGACCCATAGAGACAGGGGTCTACCACAGCAGACAGGACCCAAGGTGCAGGCTGTGCTGAAACATTCCAACACATAGTAGCAGGATGTAAGATGCTGGCTGGGACAGCATACACTGAGAGGCATAACCAAGTGGCTGGAATAGTATACAGGAACATCTGTACTGAGTATGGATTAGAAGTCCCCAACTCCTGGTGGGAGGTACCACTGAAGGTGGTTGAGAACAGCAGAGCCGAGATCCTGTGGGACTTCAAGTTCCAAACTGACAAACAGCTACTGGCTAACCAACCAGACATAGTGGTGGTTGATATGGGACAAACATCAAACTGAGAGTCTACATGCAGAATTCTGCAAATCAATCCTCCGGGGCCGAAGAAAAACTCTTGACAATGCCTGCAGAGCAGAATTAGGACAATACCTAATGATCAAGAAGAGAGCATTCAAATTTTACAATCACCTCAAAGACAGTAACCCCGACACGTTACATCATAAAGCCCTCACCTACGGAGAGAGTCTTGAGAGAAGCCCCCCCCTCAGCCAGCTAGTACATGGGTGAAACGCAAAGAGACCCCCCCCAGACAGAAACCCAATCAGATTAAACCACATTATACGAAAACAAAATGAAAACTATTTGACATTGGATCAACCAAAAACCAAAATAAACTGGAATGTTATTTGGCCCTAAACAGTGGCAGACTTCCTGACCACTGTCACTGATCCGGAACAAAGGAAAACCCTGATCCTGTAGAGACTCGGTGAACACAGCCTCGCCATGGAAAAAGGCCACCACAGGAACACCTGGCTCCCTAGAGAAGAAAGACTGAGCACCCACGGTGAACAGCAGGAGGTAGAAACTGAACTGGACTTTTTAACCTCCTGCCAACTATACCAAGACCTCAGAGACAGATCCTACTCCCAGACCACAAAGACCCCAAAACACTTTGAAAACCTGGACAATAAAAATTAACTCCCCTACCTGCTGGGAGAAAAACAGACATGTGCAAACACAGCAGCAAAGTTTGTGAGAGTCACATGGAGTCATACATAAACCCAGTGTACATATATAATCATGGAGGACATCTCAATCAGGAATGAGGCCATGTTTAACACTGCACTATAACATGTCTTTTATTGTCTTTGTTATTACAAGTATTTATATTCTTTCTTTTAATTGGCTTTGGCAATGATGTAAACATCTGTTTCCCATGTCAATAAAGCTTTGTGAATTGAACAGCTAAGATACTGCACAGAACCCTCAAACTCTCAGGTCTCTATACACACACACATACAGAGACAGACAGACACACACATACAAATGATATGAGTGTTTACACCTCATGAGTGGTTCTCTCTGGTCTCTCATCAGCCTCAGTGTGACCTCACAGGCTTGTCTGAAGAGACCCTCGGTGCCCATAGGTCCCATGGCGTGGACCATGTTCTGGGTCAGACGGAAGGGAACCACCTCAGGGACGTCAAACGTCTCCCCCTAGAACAGCAGAAAGAAAATAACACAGCTGTATGATTGACACTAATTGATTTCTTGTATTGATTTGTCCTGATTGATCTATATTTGAGGACAAACACAGACCTTGTTGAACAGACAATTGAAGTCGACGTGGACACATTCTCCAGTGAAAGAGTCAAAGAGGATGTTTTCTCCATGGCGATCCCCTAGACCCAGGACGTATCCCACCATGGACATCACGGCAGTGGAGCGACAGTACGCCGAGCGACTGCTGTACCTGGAAACAACCCGGTCCTCAATAAAATATCAGGGGCCTCATTTCTAAAGATAAATGGAGGTGAAATGTGCGTAAACATGTTTCCCCTCAAACGTTGGTATTTATAGAGAATTTCTCAGCAGAAAAAGGTTCAGATTTCTACATATACTTTCACCCTGATGTAGAGTCAGAATCAGAGACACTCGATGGTTTTATCACTAAATAAAGTTCAGTCAGAAGTAAAAACACACATCAGCACATATATATTTCATAAGGATAGGCCTGCCTCTGATCGTGGATATAGTCTATATTTATTTGTTAGAGCCTAAATACATAAATATGTAAATGTAATTTAATGTCATTATATTGTTTGATGGAGATATGGTTGAATTATTTGAGGATTGATGATGTTGTTCCATCTTTAATTGAATGTCAGCATTGTGTCGGTCAGGAGGTGAGACTTTTCCTCTGTGTGTCAAACAGTTTCTGATTGCAGTAAAAATGTTGTTTTTAAAGGCTAAAAACCAACAAATATGGACAGAAGTAGAATAATTGGTTGGAAAAAACTTGTTCTGAATTTTAGGAACCTTTCCATCTCTCTTTTTTCAGCTGTCTGACCTTCTTTATGACTGTGCAACAGTTGGTTGTTTGATCCAACCCTGTTCACCATCCACCACATGCTTCTGTCAGACAAACTGCTGGAGACACAGCTGACTTGTCCTTTAACGTGTTTTATTAACACACTGCACAACATCAACATGAGCTCTGAGCAAGCAACACCAGAGAATCCCAACCAACCTTGTTGATCACTCAAACTGTGACACCATAGCTACTAATTCTAGCTCTCTGGTTGGCTATACAGCATGTCAGTCTACAGTATTACCCAATACCTTCAGCCTGTTTCCTATTATTTGATATTTCACTGCTAAGCCCTCCAAACAGAACAGTTTTACGGTGATGAGAACCTCCAACTCACACTCTGCAAACTCTGCTTTCTTCTTCATACTCATCTCCATCTTCATCATCATCACTGATAGACCAACAAAGGCTTCTTAACAATGTCAAAATATTCATGAGACATTTAGCATTGACTATTTATGGTTGATTGTGGGACAACACTGGGAGGAGTAGTGGGAGGAGACTATACCCACACAATTCACCACAGGTTGGTATTTATAAAGAGAAGACTGCGTACAGGTGTGCATCACATGGTTTTATAGATGTGAATATTCTCTTTGATTTCATTCTGAGGTCTGTGAGTACAGAGTGTTTTAGGATGGAATCTACGCTCAGTTTTATAAATGAGGCCCCACCTGGACTGGACCCATTGTAACCAGTAAAACTAGTTAAATCCAGACACTGATATAGTCACACAGACTGTCCCACTCGTAGGACAGGTGTAGTGTCAGGTGTAGGATGGGTCGTACCATGATGTTGGGTCAGGGAAGGTGCGGAGGAACCATTCGTGAAACACAGGGGGGTGTCGAGAACACAGCACCTCCTTATGGATCCGTAGCTTCTCCTCAAATGGAGCCGTCTTTGGTAAAATCAGCTTCCTGAGCTCCTTACCTGAAAGGTAGATACCTGGAACACGCCCACATTAATGATCCATCAGGCTGGTTACATGGTGAGGTACCTCAGTAACAGATTACATACATAGTGAGGTACCTCAGTAACAGATTGCATACATAGTGAGGTACCTCAGTAACAGATTACCTCTCTCCTTGTACAGTTTGGTGAGGATGTGTCTCAGTCCCGCAGTGTTGTTGACCCACTCAATGATTCCACACTCCTCATTGAGAGGAATCACGGCGTACGTACAGATATGAAGTTCCCTCCTGCGAGACTCAGCATCTTTACGAAGGCACTACACACACACACACACACACACACACACACACACACACACACACACACACACACACACACACACACACACACACACACACACACACACACACACACACACACACACACACACACACACACACACACACACACAGAGATAATTAAAATTAAACAATGCAGATGAACTGTATGAGTGACGTCATAATTACCATAATTCTTTTAAGATGACGATGTCATTCTGCTGTCACAGTTTATTTGTATTTCAGTTCTGTATTACAGTTGGAGGCAAAGTAATTTAACCTCCATCATAGATCAGTTTATCAGTTTAAATAGATCAATAATCAGATATTAAAGCTCAGCGTTCCTGAGGAATCTTAGCCCATTCCTCATGGACAACCTCCAGTTCTGGAATATTCCTGTGTTTGGTTTCATGGCTCCACAGAACAGCATCCCAAAACTTCTGGGTCTGATCTAGATGGTTCTGAGCTACTGGAGCCCACTTTTCTGGAGCTTCTGGGTCAGCAGTGGTGAACGTCTTGGAGTTCATGGAGCCCTGATGTAAATTTAGACCTACACAGAAAAACTTTTGGGACTCAACTGATAAAGGAAGTCTATGAAGGTTGGCTCAGTGTTTTAATGACATCTGATCTGTAAATGTGTCTCTGATGAGGATGATGATGATGAGATTCAGGTTGGATCATTTAGAGACTGCAGGAAATTATCAAACTTATGATAAAATATGAGCCTACCATAACTGCATATATACACCAATACAGTAGTACTTTAGTCCTGTGGTATTCTAGTTCTATGGTACAGTCATACAGTAGTACTGTTGTGTCATCCAGTATGACTGAGTGTACGCTGTAAACAGGTGATGATGTCATTCAGATGTGACGCACCTTGTTGATTAGACAGTTGAACTCCATCAGTCTGCAGTCCTTCCTCAGGTCATCTTTAGGCTTACACATCATTGTGTAGCTCCGCCCATCTGAACCCTTCAGACTGATCTTCTTGGGCTTCTGTAGTGATGCCAAGATCTCCACCTGCACACACATACACATGTACAGTATATCTGGTATACACACAGGTGAGGTTTACAGAACAGGTATCACGCTAAAGACTTTTCAAAATCTTTGTCTGTAAAAAAATACTCTGGGCTAAAGTGTTTGGATTAGGGTTTTTGGGTGAGGGTTTTTGGATTAGGGTGTTTGGCTGAGGGTTTTTGGATTAAGGTTTTTGGGTGAAGGTTTTTGGATTAGGGTGTTTGGGTGAAGGTTTTTGGATTCAGGTGTTTGGGTGAAGGTATTTGGATTAGGGTTTTTGGGTGAGGGTGCTTGGGTGACGGTTTCTGGGTGAGGGTGCTTGGGTGACGGTTTCTGGGTGACGGTGTTTGGGTGAGGGTTTTTGGGTGAAGGTTTTTGGATTAGGGTGTTTGGGTGAGGATTTTTGGATTAGGGTGTTTGGGTGGTTTGAGTCAGGACATTAAATTATTCTCAAACCATCAGAATCAGGAACAGAAATGACCCCCGTCTGTCTTACGGTGTCTTCGAAGCTGTCCAGGTAGGCCCAGTGTCCAGGAAAGGCGTCGTGCTGGGTGTTTGCACCACCAGTAGAGGGCAGTGTAGGGATGAGGACCAACTGCAGTGGGATCAGGATCTGGCTGAAGGTAGGCTCCTCCACCAGACGCTTCAGCTGCTTGAAGTGAACGCTCATACTAAGGGTAGCGCTGTTACCGTCCACCTGGAACACAGACAGGAGTCTGGTGATGTGGTTATTAATTAGAATAATTAAATACATGTATAGATCTTATCTAGGTTGGTGGACCTGATTCATACTTTGAACTATGTGAACTAAAAACGCTGTGACGCTGCATTAATGGAACTACCAGCACCTTAAAATAGTCTTATCATTCTATACAGAAAAACTTATTGCACCACACTACTAATGTTAGTGTGAACACGCTCCAACAGGCCAGTGTGGAAGTAGCGATTTGAGAACATCAACATTCATATTATATTCACTGTTTGTCAATCTTTGACTCTTGCTAACGTTAGCTTTGGATGGTCATGATTTTTCCAGGAATTAGTCAGACCCTCAGGTGTCATTAGGGAAATAGGTTCATTGTTTGTAAAAACACCTGAAAATATAAATGAATGGTATTAATCTTTTAATCAGGTAAGTGACTGGTTTAAACATCCTTCATGGTGTCAGACAGGATTTAACAGGTGGTTGGTCGTACCGGCTTGTTGCAGAGCTCCAGCAGCTTGTCGGTCAGCCTGTTGGCGTCTCCGATGAACTTCTCCAGACACTGTTTGAGACTGATGGCCTTCTTCAGGATCTGATTACAGCGGTTCACACGCATGGGGTAGGACGACTGGAGAAACACAGTTATTAGAGCATTTAGTTTCATATCATGAGCTCATCCTGTGACCTTCTATCTGCTCATTAAGTCTTGATGTAGAATGTTTGAAAAGAGACTTCACACACTAACACATACACACTTACATTGATTACATATAGAGATCAATGCCTGAATGATTGATTGATGATCAAGGTGACAGAAACAATCCTACCTTAGAGACGGCTGTCATCAGCCACATGGCCTGTTGGGGGTACGCCAGGAAGACTTTGGCGGCGATGGTCATGAGGACGGTGAAGACGTCGTCGCTGGAGTGACACACTCTGGAGATGAGCTGGGAGAAGGCGGTCAGGAACTGGTATGGTGCCAGGTTGGCACAGTGCTCACTCACCACTGCGTTGATCTTCCCCAACTCCTGTCGCATCTGTCTGTCAGCTCTGCCAGCTGTGGTTGGTTCAGGGTGGTCACATGTTTTCAACAGCCCAAACTGAACAGATGACTGTGTATTTTCTCTGCTGACCACCCACCTTTCTCACACTCACACACTTTGGCTCCAAAGTCCAGCCAGAGAGACAGCAGGCGAGGCATGGCCTGGTAGATGTACTGGTTCCCGAACTGTAAGGCTCTGGGACGGAAAGGAGCTCAGAAGATGATGATGTCTGCCCTAGAGTTATAACAGCAGGCTCTCACCTCTGATCATCAATTAAAGGACTGAGTATCAATAACTTACTTTCCAAAGTATAAGACGATGTATCTGATGAGATTGCCCTGCTTCTCCAGCTTGTTATCTGTCACCATCGGCATCACTTTGTCGTAGTACTTGGCCAGATAGAAGTTTCCATCTTCCCACTCAGGCAGCAGGTTGGTAACGTCCTGGAACAAGACACACCTTTAAGGTAGGACTCTTAACCTAAACACTCTTCATTACTGGTTAACCAAGACAATGAAAAAAATGAAAACACTATTTTATAAAGACACCTGAAGACCCTGTTTACATCATACAAGACTTTAAACTAAAGTCCTCTAGGCATCCTGCTCTGCCCTCTCTCCATCACATCCCTTCAGTCAATGTTTTAATCACAGCTGGCACCTTGTAGGCCTTCATGATGGCGTTGGACTCGAAGTTGGCCGTTTCCTCCATGAAGCGTCCCACCAGCAGCATGGCCCTCCCCTTCGTCTGCAGGCTACGAGGGTCTGTCAGTGGCCGATCATCGGGGAAACACTGAGCCACACCCTTCTGTAGGACAATCAGGGCCTGGTGAACGTCGCCCTGGTGACGGACCAGCACAAGGCTTCATCAGTCAGTATAATAATAATAATGATAATAATAATAACTGAAGTGTGAAGAGGAGTACAGATAGTCGAGGTTTATGAGTCTGACCAGACGCTTCTACTGATTGGTGGAGCGTTCAGGTGGGTTTACCTTGGACCAGAGCCACTTGGACTTCTCAGTGACCAGCTCAGCCAGGTGAGTGTGTTCAGTGTTCAGCAGAGCGTTGAAGGCCGTCTGGTGGTGTCCCGCCTTTCTGGCCACTCGAGCACTCTGCAGCCAACACTCTCCTACCAGGTCTGCCCTCGACGGCCTGCAGGTACAGGGTCTGATCAGTGATTGACTGGGATAATCGATCAGATTTAGTCTTATTGAGGAGCTCAGTAAATACAGTACAGAGATGGTTGTTGATTTCATGACCACATCATTTATTCTGAGATGAAATCTGATGACGACATGAAGACAGAAACAGCATCTCAGCTCAGATGAGGCGTATGATGATGTCAGCATGTACGGCGTCAGACATCCTTACTGTGGTCCCAGGCTGAGCAGGGCACGACGGAGAGCCAGGATTGGTTCCTTGGCCCTGAAGGAGTTCTGGGTCATCTCCAGTCGATCTGACCAATGAGGAGGCAGCTGGCTGAGGCTGGGGTAAGAGCTTTCCTTCTGTTTCTGCAGTACAGTAAAGGTGTGCTCCAACTCACTGAGCATGTGCAGCCTAAACAAACAGTGTTTAATTATTGATAATGACCAGCAGGAATATTGAATGATTGATCGATACAGACCTGACGATGTACTCATATCCTCTCTGGTAGGTTCCACACTCGTAGCTGGCTGCAGACAGAGGAACCACCTGTTCCTTCCTCACCACCTTCAGCTTCTGGTAGAACGTCTCACTGTCCTGTTTCTTCGCCGACAGCAGCAGCTGACCGAGTCTCACGCTCCAGCTGCTGGACTGACGATCTGCAGACACCACAGAACCACAGCTGAGTCTTCATCTTCTTCACTCAATGTTCAATGTTCTGCAGCTCTTAAAGATCACCTTACCTGAGCTCAGGTAATCCTCTAGCAAGTCCCACTGTCCCAGCTTCCAGGCTGCCTCCACCCTGTAGGTGTTCAGCTCCGACTTCCACTGCTGCCTGAAGAGGAGCATAAAGAGCTTCACTCATAACTGACTTCATGTTCAACATCAATGAAGGACCACACTTTAGAAACCATCAACGAGTCTAGTCACATGACTAACATCATTCTTCATCTGCAGGTAAAGAGCACCTTTAGTGGAGGAGGTGGTGTGTGTTTATCCTCTGTACCAGTCTCTGTTCCAGTCTACATACCAGTCTCTGTGCCAGTCTCTGTACCAGCCTACATACCAGTCTCTGTGCCAGTCTCTGTGCCAGTCTCAGTTCCAGTCTCCGTACCAGTCTCCGTTCCAATCTCCGTTCCAGTCTTTGTACCAGCCTACATACCACTCTCTGTACCAGCCTACATACCGGTCTCTGCGTACCAGTCTCTGTACCAGTCTCTGTACCAGTCTCTGTACCAGTCTCCGATCCAGTCTCCGATCCAGTCTCCGATCCAGTCTCCGATCCAGTCTCTGTACCAGTCTCCGTTCCAATTGCCCTGGCATCTCTTCCACCTTACTGACACCAGACTACTGACTGCAGGACAGTACTGGAGTTGGGATCAGACTAATGACTGGATTAACTGATTTCTCTTTTAGAAGGTGATGATTTTAACAACCTTATTATTAATGAGTGTGACTCCGCCCACAGACACCTGAGATGTCCTCTGCTGTGTGAGTCTCACCTGTTGGCCAGCACACCGTTGACCTGAGTGATGACTGTTGACAGCTGTCCCAGTCCGAGCATTGAGGTCATCACTCCATGATAGTGAGCGATCTAAACACAGACACCTCCATGAACCACAGACAGCTGACGGCACACAGTTATCTATAATCAATAATCTATAGTTTTCTCTGCAGTCTTCTAATCTCACTACCACTGTGAAGACCTGCTGTGAGCTGCGTTGGTGAGACCAGAACCAGAACTTCTACTTATGCTTCTTCTGGACTTCTCATGACGACCATGAGACTAAATTGATGAATCACAGCTGGTTAAGCCAGTGGTGGCCTGTGGACCATGTCCAGCCCATTACATCTTCTCTTCTGGCCCACAGAATATGAATGAATGGAGGAAATGTAGACATCTAACGTTTCCTACCAGTAACACAGACAGTCCATCCTGAGAGAGACGGGCAGTTGGCTTTCCAACCCTTCAACATTCAAAAGGTTCATACCCCACCATCTCTACTGCCACCATCAAACCTCCCAGTCTGACCGTCCACTGGAGCTGACAGCAGCTCATTGGTCAGATGACAGGAGGACAATCACTGAGCTTATCTATTAGACAAGAGGCATCACTCTGGTTTACTTTGGTTGTATTGAGTGTCAGTATGTTTACGTCGTCCTGAAGCTGAATTTTGTGTTGAGGCTCATGTTTTTAGGAATCTGCCGACTGATACAGCAGAGTAAAAATCATATTAATTTTCAAAGACATTGGAAATCTTAAACAATAATCTAAATCCAAATTCAGCATTTTTTATTAGAAATTCTTCTCCCCATACTGTCTGCATACTGCACCACTCAGTACTAGAGGTAGACAGATTGATTGGTTTGGTTGACGTTTTATAAGGTGTCAGTATCGGTGGATCAGATGATGGCTCCTCAGCCTCCACCAGTCCACTTCTAAACTGGAATCACTGACTTTAATGGAAAATGACAGATTGGAAATTAAAAATCACTACCTGCTAGATTACTTGCTATTAGTTACATAAGATAAAGTCAAAGATTGTGTTTTCTGGCAGCACTGAATATTGTTAATTGGGGTAGAGGGTGGGGAGATACTGGCTGAGTCATCCTCCATCACTCTGGTTAGATCCACCATCAGACCTGGTGAGATTCTACAGTATAAACTCATTCCCATAGCAATAACACATGGAGTGTGTGTGTACCTGGTCTGACTCCAGCTGTATGGCCCGGTCATAGCAGGCAGTGGCGTCTCGCAGCAGACCGATGCTCTCGTGTTCCAGTATCTGTTCCCGCAGCGATGTCTCCTCCCTCCTCAGGGCGTTGACCCCCCTCACACCGTCGGGCTCATGCAACGCAGCGTACAGTGCCTGCAGCAGCCAATCAGAGAGAGCGCTAGAGCTTTAACATCACAAGAGCTGGATGTTAATGTTAAGACTGTTGACTGCAGAGATACTGCTGTGAATACTCTGAAAGCTCTGGAGTCATTTTCTCCATTCTTACATCTCTTCACCTTTTACAACACATTATCCAAGTATCAACATTTACAGTATGGGCTTTCTGACGATGAAGCTCCAGCTGTCCTAGAACTATGTGGAAAGAGATCATCTGACCCTAAAACTGATTCTGATTTTTTTAATTGTTCAAATCTCTACTGAAAACACACCTTTACTCATAACCAATGGTTCTGGTTCTTAAATGGGTTTAAAGTCTGAGGTTGACAGAAGGAACATTAGAATAAAATAGAAGATATATATCCATCTAATTTCTGTAACCTCTTATCCTGTGCAGAGTTGTTGGGGGGCTGGAGCCTATCTTAGGTGACGGTGGGCGAGAGGCGGGGTTTACCTGAACAGGTTGCCAGTTTATCACACAGACAAACAAACAAGCATTCATACCTACAGGTAATGTGAAGTACCATTCACCTATAATGCATGTGTTGGGACTGTGGGAGGAGGCTGGAGCACTGGAGGGAACCACTGTGAGGAGACGGTGCTAACCACCAAAAAATATATGAAAAATATAGAAATCCAGGTCTTAACACCTCTAATCCAAACTGTAACATTTATTTTAATGGTTCCTGCTGCCAAATGATCAAAACTCTTCATACCTGTCTGAGTATCATGACGAGATGTTGTAGAGCTGAGGTCATGAAGGAAAAGATGTTTAACTGACCTGCAGGAAGGTGAGATGGTCCTGGATGTTCTCTTTGTTTTCTAAGATGTACGCTTCAAAATGCATGAGGGCCCGAGTGTAGGCTTTGGACCTGAGCGAGGCCTTGGCCAGGACGTCCTGTGGGATCTCCTTCAGGAAGGCCATCACGCGCTGATACTCTCCACTCTCTACAATAAGACATTGAGGTTACACTGAAAAACATCTGAGTGACACAAATGTTTAATAATTATCAACTAATCATTGACTGTATTTGAATGTAATGTTGCACAGGACACTGGAGTCATATTACTTTTTCTCACGATTTAACATTCAACCCTTTGTGAACTGACAGCCTGGTTTTTTGAGCAGCTACCGTCTATGGGGGGTGGGGTGTCTAGCTCCTTCCGAGGGCTACGGTTCGATGATAAAATGATTATTGATGCATTTTTATACATGACTTATTTTTTCTCTGTGACCACCTGCTACTTTTAAAACAAAGCAGAGGTGGTGGTCGGATCTCAGGCGCTGTCGTCACACCAAGTTTCTGTTTAGGGCATGTCAGCTGACTGTCCGGCTGCTCTGCTCTCAAGTTGAGTTTTCTTTTCTTTCTGTTAACATTATTTCATAAACAAACATTTAGAAAATCTATTTTTCACATTAGTGAATCGATTCATAATCATCCATGTCCACGTCAAGATGCAGAATCAATTTTTCCCCCGGCCTTAAGATAGAAGTGGGTCTCTGTGTGATCGGGTCCTCCACCTGAGGCACCTTCACATTTTCTAAAACATGTTTAAAAGATGCGATCCGAGTCTAAACAAGATGTTTGTCACCATTGTTCTTGGGTTTGGAGTACAGGATGTGGCGGCTCCACTGCGTCAGGTGAGACGACATGCTGAACACAGTCTGAATGCTGAGCTGCGATAGGCTGGAGGTTGTCTCCTGACCACGCCTCCCTCCTTGTCCATCCCCCTCTGTCAGCACGGCCAGCATCTCCTCTGTCACCTGGAAGCAGGGGTGTTCTCATCACCAAAACTAAACCTACATCAACTAGTTGTATCAGTGCACAGGTATGACACAGGTGAGTCCTCACCTCCTGCTGCTCTGCAGGTGTGCAGCCCAGCAGCATGTAGAGCAGAATATGAGGGAGCAGGTAAATGGTCACCTTGTAGTCGTGTTTGATGATGAAACTACAGCAGGTGAACACTCTGCTGGCCAGATCATGTCTCACCTGGAACACATGAAACCAGTAAAAGATGAGTAGATCAGTAGATCAGCAGATCAATAGATCAGCAGATCAATAGATCAGCAGATGGAGATTTTCCTTTCATTAAGAAGATGATGAAGATGTTGGTTTGTTGAAATGATGAAGATGTTGGTTCATTCATACAAAGTTTGTCGTGTTTGGACTTTCTTCATAACGACTCTGTTTGTTTACCCAGAAGAATGAGCGATAATGATTTCAAGACATGAGGAGTTTAAATTAACGTGAACGGATTAATGTAATCTGACTGAATGGAAGACATGATATGGCAGGTGTGTATCTGTTTGGCTAACCTTGCTGATGAGGTATCCGGCCCAGGTGGCTGACCAATCAGAGAACTTGCTACCTCTCTTACTCAGGTAGACTGGTTTCTTCAGTTTGGACCAGTTAACCTCCTTCTGACTGCTCTTATACCTGAAGATGGAGAGAAAGAAGAGGAACATCAAGAGAGGTTTGATCTCCTGTCTGACAGGATCCGACTTCCTTATCAGTCTCATTATCTGTTTCTTGTTATCTCTGTGTCAGACTCCCTCTGAGCTGATTGGATGATATTAAGGTCACCTGTTGTTCAAGTGTGTAGACTGGCTCCTAACTAATGTTTGATAGCAGCTTGCTTGATTCCCATCTCAACCAATCAGGGTGTGACGATGCCTTTTCTGAAGGTTTAAGAGAGGAAACAACTACCTTCAACTAGGAGACTTAAATGACATTAGATTGAGCTTCTCTTCCAACAGACTGACATCTATTGGTTTCCTTTGTTTAACTGGGTTAACTGGTCATCAATGGTTGTCAGTGGAAGCCTTTCATACACCTTCATTTTGTCCATCTCAGTTTAATTTGGAGAAATTTTAGAGGGAAGAGCAATATTCCAGTTTCACTGTTACTGAGGACGTCAGGAGAAACAGGTGAGATTTGGTTTCTCTCATTGAATATGTTTGTAATTTTATGTGGTTGAACTGGTTTCCAGATCAGCTGATGTTTGGGGATCCAGTTCCGCCATTTAAACCATGAAGGGACATGTCTCACAAAAAACAAATCTTTCAAATAAAGACATGTGTTGTCCCAGTCTTTTGACAAATATGTTTTAAAAGCATCTTCCATCATGTCTTTACACACAGACGTCTGTTGGAGTCAGAGCCTTCTGTCGGTGATGTAGTTGTGCAGGAGGTGAACATACTGGCTGAAAAGGGTTCAGAAGGGTGGATGGTGCTGTAGGGTCACTATTTCCTGTATCAATCAGCCTCTTTCATGTGAGCTCATCATGTGAGGTCATCATGAGAGGTTATTCTGCTCTCCAACAAGAGAAACACGACTCCAGCACAGAACAGCTGTTGTTGTATGAACTAGTGTTACATATGGTCATTAAAACTATGAAGAAAAATGTTCATCAACAAGACGACAACGAGACGACACCAACGTCATTAAACTCTGACTAATCAGCTTGTACTATTGTTATTGTTATATATTGTTGATGAAAGAAGACAAGACTAAAATGCAGTTTAAAAATCTAAATCTTTACAAAACTCTTATATTCCTCCACTAAAATGAATCACTACTGAGAGGCTGGCCCAGGATGAAAAAATCTTCAAAGAAAATGAGACAGATGAGGACCCAGTCCTCTTATTCCACCCTAAACCACCACTGAAATGGGGAGAGGGTGGAAAGAGTCATAAATGATCAGATAAATCTGATGTGGAATCAGTGAAATCAGAGAAAAATGACCAAAAATATTGGTTTGGTCTCCACTAGATTGACTGAAATGTTAATAATAACCTGATGTCTTAGAAAAGACAAACACTTTTATTAAACTAGACTAAAATACTGACAGTTTTCTGTGATACAATCAGTCTAAAATGTGACTAAATATGATGAAAAGTAATGAGGACATGTGACTCAGGACTAAGACTACATTCAAAATAGATGACAGTATTAACAGTAGTGTGAAGGAAAACCTGCCGTGGTTGTGACCACTCATGATTGTTGATACCAGTAAAACCAGCTCCAATGCTGGGAACCAGTACCACCACACTGTGAACCTGAATACCTGCTGTTGAGGTGTGGTTCCAGTATTTCTTGGATTTGTTCTGGGAATCTCCTCCAGAGACGACGTCCTGGTGAGTCAGCTCGACCCTCTCGACACTCAAAGATGGACAGCAGCTCCTTCACATGAACATTAAAAGACATGAGCCAAAAGATAGACAGAGACACACACAGGTTTAATGTGGTTTGTGGTACCTGTATTGCATAAGCAGCAGAGTCCTGTGCTCTGACATCATCAGCATAAGCCAGAAATGTTCTCGTCAGTTCAGTCAGCAGGTCATAGGCAAAGTTTGGATCATCAACACCACTCTGTTTAGAGAAAAATAACATATGGATGTCACCTTCAGTTTATTTATTGGACATAGTTGTGTGTCCTTGTAAAGAGGAGGACAATGATGACATTTATCTGGTAAACATAAGATAATTATTATGTATATTTATTGTTGTTGTTACTTTATTCCAGTCAGCCTCAGAGGTCAAAGTAAAAAAGTTAAGAAAAACCTCAAATTGAATTCATCAGTTGTGTTCATACTGCATGTTTCTTAGACATGTGCAGCTCTGGTCTTTACCACGAAGGTGTTGTGGTCGCCATGGCTGTGTGTGTGCGATAGGTCCAGACGTCCAGGGTCCACAGCCCCCAGCTCCCCCAGACACTCCCCACAGAGGAGCCTGGCCTCTGGCGACGAGTCCTGGCAGCCCTTCAGTAGCACCGACACCAGGCTGGAGATAACCGGCTCCACCGACTCACTGGCACACACCTGACGCAGCAACCACTCCTGCAGTTCACGACATAAACACGTTTATGGTATGTTATCAAATATCACAGTGCATTTAAAGTCAGTGAACTACAGCTAGAGTAATATGCTACTGGCTTGGTACTTTGCTCTGTCTGTAGAAGATAATAAGTAATTTCATATGTTAAAACCAGTCACCAAACATGTTGTAACACCAGAGGAGGAATCTGTTACAGATCTGGGATCAGCTGGAGAAACCTCATTTACTCCACCTGATAATTGGACTAAAATAAACTGATGAATATCAGCTCAGTTGAATCATTAATAACAACCAGTAGAGGGCAGCAGTACATCATTGTAGCATCTAGTCTGTCTTATCCAGAGAAGAAGAAGAAACAGCTCCATCACCTGTCTGATATGTTGTTGTTGTCACTACCACAGTGATTGAATACTGTAATATTTCCTGTAAATAGTGCACAGTTCATGTACTATTAGTTTCATCCTCAGGTTTCAGACATACTAAAAATCTCAGACTGTTTTAGCTGCTAATTAGCATGTTGCTAAGGAAGTTCAGACAGCGTCAGTGTTGACTGTGTGTTGACACTAGTGCTAGTAAGAATGCTAAGCTAACATCATCAAGACAGTGAAAAAAGTCCAGTTATCTCTAACAACACCTTATCCAAGTAGCTGATTAAACACATGATGATGTCATGAAGTTGTTGATTCCCGTCTTAGTTTTCATGGAGGGTTCAACTCATCAATCAGCGGCGTGCTAACGTTTGATGCAGCGATGGATGAAGACACCCTAATGTTAGCTACAGCACCGGTTGCAGATGTGCTAACGTTAGCTGCAAAAGCTGCAGGGGCCTTGGCTTTCAGGCTATCAAACATGGTCCAGTCTTCAGCTTTTAAATATCGTTAGTGTTTGACCAGGTGTTTCCTCAGGTGAGACGTGCTAACGTTAGCTACAGTGTCTGACCAGGTGTTTCCTCAGTTGAGACATTCTAATGTTAGCTACAGTGTTTGACGAGGTGTTTCCTCAGTTGAGACGTGCTAACGTTAGCTACAGTGTTTGACGAGGTGTTTCCTCAGTTGAGACATGCTAACGTTAGCTACAGTGTTTGACCAGGTGTTTCCTCAGGTGAGACTCGCTAACGTTAGCCAGATGTCAGATAAATATCAGAGGGGAAAGATCTGCAGTACAGGACCACGATCACAGACTTAGTGGACTGTTGTGGGGTCAATCACCTCTGGATTAACGTCACTAAAACGAAGGAGCTGTTGATTGACCTCTGCAGGAGGACCTCCTTTTTTACACCGGTGAACATCCAGGGTTTGGACATTGAACAGGTGAACTCATACAAAAACCTGGGTGTTCACCTCAACAATAAACTGGACTGGTCGGACAACACAGATGTCCTGTACAAGAAGGGCCAAGGTCGTCTCGATATGCTCAGGAGACTGAGGTCCTTCAGAGTGTGCAGGACTCTGTTAAAAACATTCTATGACACTGTGGTAGCATCATGGATCGTCTACGCTGTGGTCTGCTGGGGTGGAGGAAGCACAGAGAGGGACAGGAA
The DNA here is from genome assembly GCA_037577475.1 of Chaunax sp. Z400. Lineage (NCBI taxonomy): Eukaryota > Metazoa > Chordata > Actinopteri > Lophiiformes > Chaunacidae > Chaunax > Chaunax sp. Z400. The sequence continues at coordinate 116,409 of CM075194.1, read as the reverse complement.
AAGACTCAACAGGCTGGTCAGGAGGGCCAGCTCAGTCATGGACTGTCCCCTGGACTCTGTGGAGGAGGTGGGTGAGAGGAGGATGTTAACCAAGCTGACATCCATCCTGGACAACACCTCTCACCCCCTACATGACTGTGGGAGCTTTGAGCAGCTCCTTCAGCAGCAGACTGCTACACCCACAGTGTAAGACAGAGCTACAGCAGGTCCTTTGTCCCGACTGCAGTCAGACTCTACAACAAATCAATCTGAACTGTGTTGTGTCTGAAACCCAGAACTCTGCAACTCTTCATCCATCCACTTTTACACACAGTGTGTCTCCGCTGATTGCACATCTGCACTCGGACCACTTTAATTTATATCTATATTTGCTTCTGGAGATTGGACTCTTTCTTGATATTTATCTGTATTTATGCCTATATCTAAATGTAAATGTGTATTCTATTTTCAATCCTGGTTTTTTTTGGAGCTGCTGTAACGACGGGATTAAGTCTCTCTCTCTCCCTCCCTCCCCCAATCCATCCATCCTCAGGAGAGACGTGTTGTCCCAGACAGATTTGATTCATTACAGATATTACAGTGGCTGTTGTCTTTGGACAGTATGAAGTCAGTACCCGAGTCTTCTCAGGTACTGAAATTTAGCACAGACTGATTTAACGTGAATCCCAACCATTGCAGTAAAAGGGATTAGACCACAAAGTGCAGGGATGGAGCTGAGTCAGCAAGTTTACACTATTGACTACAAGAGGGATTCTATCATCTTATATCTTTTGTAAGTGTGTGTGTGTACCTGCTTGCTGTGCATCATGTCTCTGAGGCTGGTGAGAGCATGAATCCTGACGTCAACATTTTCATGTTGGACGGCCCTCATGGACAGCTGCAGTACTGCGGCCAGGTCACTGCTGCTGGCTGTCAGCTGGAGGAATCAGTGTTTCTTTAATCATCATGACCATTGGTAACCCTCGTCTGCATCACCGTGACAGTCAGTTACCCTCGTCTGCATCACCGTGACAGTCAGTTTCCCTCGTCTGCATCACCGTGACAGTCAGTTACCCTCGTCTGCATCACCGTGACAGTCAGTTACCCTCGTCTGCATCACCGTGACAGTCAGTTTCCCTCGTCTTCATCATCGTGACAGTCAGTTACCCTCGTCTTCATCATCGTGACAGTCAGTTACCCTCGTCTTCATCATCGTGACAGTCAGTTACCCTTGTCTGCATCATCGCCATCATCAGTAAACTTCGTCTACATCATTGTGTCTCGGTGTCCATACTGACCTTCTTGTAGTCCTGTAGGACAGCGTGAATGTCTTTCAGCTCAGAAGAGTCTGGTAGAAAGTAAATCTCATGGAGGTAATCGTTTACTTCTTCCCTGTAGGAAATTAACATAGATAGGTCTAATGACCAAACTGTGCATCATTTTATCAAATAATGGGATTGTTTCTGTTTAGAACTTTCTTTGATTTGTGACTTTTCACACATGCCCATTTAGTGTGTGTGTTACCTGTTATCCATTATGAGGAATCGGATAATAGCAGCAGTTTCTTTGGGCTGCAGTGGGATCAGAGGGAGGAGAGCAACAATCACGTGACTCAGGAGAGGACCCAGGTGTGTCGGCTCCATGCTCCTCACAAAACACTCCCATGTCCTGAAAAAGGAATCCCCACACAGACTAAGACAGAGCGAGATAGAGTTATGCGATCGAGCAGGTAGACATTTGGGTGGAGATGTGTCAAAATTTTAGGAGACATAGCCTTGCTTCAGTGTTATGGGTGAGATAAGGTAAGGTTCCATTCACTGGTTCACCAAATGCAAAAGAACCCACCACCTATAGATATTGGGTTTAGAACACACTACCTATAGATACAGGGTTTAGAACACACTACCTATAGATACCGGGTTTAGAACACTCTGCCTATAGATTGTGTGTGTACTGACTGGCAGCAGAGCAAAGGGAAGTCATCTCTGTATCGGAGTCCTGTGCGGAGCGTCGTCATCATCTTCACTCTGACAGAGCTGATGTGTTTGGAGCCCATCAGTCTCATTAGAGCCATCAGACTGGTCAGAACCTGACCAAAGCAGGAGACACTATTACACCCTGAGCAGCTCCCTCAACTCTCTTACCAGCATGTTAGACCATTAAACATCTGTGATTATTGGTGAGTCGTGCATCAGTCACCATCTTTTTGCGGTCCTTCTCTCCTGCGCTGGAGCTGAGCAGCTGCATGTTGAAGAAGGCCAGAATTCCCAGCAGCTTCGGCTGTAGGTAGTCCGCCTGTCACACCACAAGGAAAACAGATGGTTATGTGAAAACAGAAGAAATGTGGCGGGTATTCAACTCTAATGCTGGAGCATCTAATGAGTAATTAGATCTTCTGCCACAAGAGGACGGACATTTTGAATTAACAGAAGATAATCTTTGTTTATGGACCAACATCTCAACCTCTGTGGTCCCGTCTTGTAAAATCTGCATTGCCTAAACTACTGAGTCAGCGGTTTATGCTGTGTGTGCCATCTTATTGGCCTGTCATGGGTAGAAATGTTTATTTCTGCTGATATTTTGTTGTTAAGGGTTGATCAGCTGATACTGATTACGTACTGATATTATCTACATGTTTGAATGTTTATTTAAGCTGCAATATGATATAGTCTGTATTGGAGGGTTTAGTATAATTTATAAATGCATTCTTCTTGGTTAGAAGTTAGGGTTGAAGAAACAGACCTTGAACAAACGGAGTGTCTTGGTTTATTTATTATTATGAAATAATTAATTTTCTGTGAAATGTTCTCTGTTGACTCAATAAGTTACAAGCAACCATTAAGTTGGGCTCACGCCAAAGGAGTTTTAAAATCCGAGTCAATTATTAAATCTGGTTCTGTGTATGATCAGATACATGAGGAGAATCTCCATAGATGATCTCCTCTCCAATCACAAACATTCACAAACTATAAGATTAGAAAATAATGTTTCATCACTACAGGATTCACTACGACTCTCATGTCAGAGACCAGATCATCTGGACCAAACATCAGGACCGACCAAAGGTCCAGACCAGATCATCTGGACCCAACATCAGGACCGACCAAAGGTCCAGACCAGATCATCTGGACCCAACATCAGGATCGACCAAAGGTCCAGACCAGATCATCTGGACCTAACATCAGGACCGACCAAAGGTCCAGACCACATTTCTGACCGATTCTCCTGTAGTGAGAGGCTGGTTTTTTTTCACTCATGAATCTTTTGATTTGGTCAATAACTTTTAAAAAGATTTTAAATGTTTGATTCAAGTCTATGAAGCATTCCAGATGTGGTGGTAGTTTGTCTAGTCTAGAAGTTGAACCCATCTGATAGCAGGTCAGGTGATCAGTCACGGGTTGAGATGCAGCTTCACATCATAGAGAACTCGTACCATACGATCTGGGGTGGTGATGTCTCTGGGACCCTGGTACGGGTCATCGGTGGACGCAAATGAAGCCAGGATCGCCAGACCATTAAATACCTGCATAGAGACATTGTGTGTTAGTGTGTATGTAGCTGCTTTTAGCGTGTATTAACGTGTGTGTGGCTGCTTTTGTGTGTTTTAACGTGTGTGTACCTGTTGGTAGTGTGTATTAACGTGTGTGTGTGGCTGCTTTTGTGTGTTTTAACGTGTGTGTACCTGTTGGTAGTGTGTATTAACGTGTGTGTACCTGTTGGTACTGTGTATTAACGTGTGTGTACCTGTTGGTACTGTGTATTAACGTGTGTGTACCTGTTGGTACTGTGTATTAACGTGTGTGTACCTGTTGGTACTGTGTATTAACGTGTGTGTACCTGTTGGTACTGTGTATTAACGTGTGTGTACCTGTTGGTACTGTGTATTAACGTGTGTGTACCTGTTGGTACTGTGTATTAACGTGTGTGTACCTGTTGGTACTGTGTATTAACGTGTGTGTACCTGTTGGTACTGTGTATTAATGTGTGTGTACCTGTTGGTACTGTGTATTAACGTGTGTGTACCTGTTGGTAGTGGTCTCCCAGTCGCAACAGCAGCTCATTGTGAAGACCCTGAAAGTCCAATCTGAGCAGAGAACCCAGCTCAATCTCTGTCTCAGACTGGGCCCAGAAGACAAACACCTATCAGTCTGGTCTGACGATTGATTATTGGCAACAGGACCAGTGCTGGATTTACCAGCCTCACAGCCGAGACTCTGTTTTCATATCTGATCAATATCCCCAAGCCTTAATGAGCGAGTACAGAGGAGTTACCTGCAGGTAGTGGAACGCCCTCTCCAGCTCGTCCTTTGTGCAGGAACACACCAGGTGACTGAAGATGTACTTGAAGTTGTTTATCAGGATCTCTCGCCTGTTTGCTTTCAGCTCATTGGCCAGTGTACGAATGAGGGCGGAGCCAGTAGAGCTCGCCTTGGCCGCCAGGTAGGGCAGTAGTACTTGGAGGGTCCTCTACATATGCAACATAAAGAAAGACACAGGTACATGTGGTACAGTCTGAATAAATCCAACACACTGTGCATGATGATACTATCTGCGGCCGCTTCTGTGACATCACGCCTGTGACATACAGTGAGGAAGCGGTGAAGATCTGGGAAGTCAAACGCGTGTGCGATCTGAGCCAGGATGTCCAGAGCCAGCTCCTTCTGATTGGCTGATTCACTTCCCTGATCAGGTGTGCTCCTCAAGGCAGACGCATGACGAGAATGTAACGACTCCACCAGGAACTGAACACAGAAAAACAAACCAGACGTCACTCGGAGACAAACCTCCTTCAAGGCAGCTCCCCCATCATTTCCCCTAAACCCACCAGTCCCCTGATAGGCTGACACTCATCATGTTACTCCTGGACCATGAAAACCTGCCCCTAGAATTTGGACCACATTGGTATCATTATTACGTAGTTTGATAGTTATTCTAGAAAAACTAGATTTCACTAATGGTGGTTTTCTTCAGGATCTAGATCAGGAACTGTTGAAGATCAATTTGACCCCTAACTGAATCAGCAGTTTCAGCTACAATCTGATCTCAGGTCAGTCTGGATCGTTATTTGTTATCTCACAGTAGTGAATTTTCTGTCAGCCCTATAAATTTAAACATTTGGATCACCAGATCCAGAATATGTAGCACTGCACTATGTACAAAAAATATGTATTAATTGTGCCCCATATGAACATATGTGCACTGTGATTTATGGACATTCATTTGGAAGATTTAGGTTGGAGGTTAATGTGATGTTTAAGTGCTACAATGTTCAAACAATGGCATAATTCTAATAGTACTGTGAAATATTTTTGAGACACTTTACCCCCCTCCTTTATTGTATTGTATTTTTAAAAATGTTATTTCCCCTCCTCCTGCTGTGTTTTTTGTACACTGTGCTGCTGCAATATTGTAAATTTCCCCACTGTGGGACTAATAAAGGGATATCTTATCTTATCTTATCTTATCTGTTACAATGCACTCTCTAAGCTAGCTAGTCTCTGTGCTAAAATAGCAACTAAGTAACTTGCTGCTCTGTCGTAGTGTGTTGTGTGTGAGCTGTGTGTTGCCAGCCATATTCATATTCATAAATGGAAGCATAGAATATTAAACAAGTCTCTCGCTCATGATTCTCAACACAACGCAGAGTTGACGGGTTATTTGAACTGGCTGGTTACAGTCCAGTGTAGCTGGGCGGGGTCACAGAGGTAACGAGGAAGGTCGTTTCAGAAGCCACGATAAAACTGATCGCTGACTAACCAGCTGATATCACCCCCCTACACTCATTGTTGAGCTCCTTAAGGTCAGAAGAACTGGTGGAGGCTGAGCAGCCATCAGCCTGTATCAGATGAGAGTCAATCATTAATCATCCTGCTCTAATGAAAACTAATTAATCTGATGATCAGACATTTAAAACACACAACTGTTGGAGAAACCCTAAACGTATGAATCTTAAACAATAGAATTCTCATTGTTGTCCACCTTCAAACACACAATCCCCTCACACACCACAAACATCATCACAACGTTGTTTCATTCCCTCTACCAATGAGCTTCTGTTTCCACCTGTGTCTGATTGTTGGTTTATCAGCAGGATTCAAACTGCTGAACAGATTTCCAGTAAACTGGAGGGATTGGTCTGGGATCAGAATAGACCCCATTAAATGTTGGTCTGGATCCCGATTAAGGGGTGGATTCAGCGTGCATACCTGAGCCAAAGGCCAAGCAGTCTTAATTCAACCAAAATCAAAAAAGCAGTTTTAATCCTGCTGCCGAACCAACAAACAGACAAAGATGAGAACAGAACCTCATTGGCAGAGGCAATAAACACATTACAGGCAGCCCTGCTACATTTATTATTAGTGCTGCTAATACATTATTATTTATATTACTATGGACAGAGCATCTTAAATGACTATTTTAGAATAAAACACAATGCATTTTCCAGCTCCAGTGAATGAAAACAGCATCATAGGCGTGATACCTGGCAGATGGGGTTCTTGTACTGACTGAAGAGGGTCTGTAGTTTGAGACCTTTGGCAGCAGCCAGTGCTCTAATCTGAGTGTAGGCAGCTACAGACACCTGAGACGACTTAGACAGCAGACAGTGGAGCAGCCTCAGCAGAGAGAAGGACACCAAACTGCCCTGAGACGCTCTGACAGAGAACAGACCAACAACTGACACTGTTAAGACAGAAAATATGTCACTGACTGGTCATAACTGTTTCCACACGTATGATGGGATGTAAAGAGGAGGTAGATAGAGACAGAGATGAGGCTAGCTTTAGTGTTGCAGTCATGAATAAATTACTCTATTGATCCATGATGCTGATAAAATTAAGGTATTTCTGAGTGATCAGTTCATGATGCTTTCTGTGTGTACACTGAGGGTCACCTGTACCTGCCAATCTCTCCTGTGGTGAGGATGAGTGTGTTGCGCAGCTCGTCATCTCGGCTGAGTTTGGCATTGTTGAACGCTTCTTTAAGACGGGCAACCAGGAGCTTCAACAGTGAGAAGAAACAAACACATAAATCATTAAAACCAAAGATCTACAAACCTGAAACGGTGACATCAGGTCGACTTTAATAAAACGTATGAGTGGAGTAGAAATATACAACTTGTTCACTGGAGGTCACTGTGGTTTCATGGCAGCAGCATTTACCGATGAATATTAAGGTTTCCTCAGTAATCTCATTGTCACGGCCACCCGGTGTGCCAGCTGACCGAAAGGCGCAAGAAGCCCTGGGGGTTGGCCCAGGAAGAGGGCCGCGTGAAAACGCCGGTTACCCTGCCGCGTTACGACCCCTATTCTTCCGCCTCTCCTGGGTCTCGAGATGATGCACGTATGAAAGTGCGTATAACTCGTCTCCAGTTAGAGGCTCAAGGCACATGAGCGCCAAGCTCAGTTTGACTTCCGCCTGCAAGTCAAGCGTATGGAAATTGAGGATGAAAAAGCCGTGAGGCTGTGTCAGCTGGAGCTGGATGCCCAAGCACAAGCAATCGAGGCTGCGACGTCAGACACGCCTTCCAACTCCTCTGGGTTGCAATCCCCGTATTTTGATGTAAGCAAACATATTGCCTTAGTACCCGTCTTTCGTGAAACCGAAGTGGACTCTTATTTCAGTGCTTTTGAGCGTATTGCTACAGCCCTTAAGTGGCCTTTAGATGTGTGGGCTTTATTGGTACAATGTAAAATACACAGAAGGGCTCAAGAAGTGGTATCAGCCCTTTCCCTTCAGGACAGCCTGAATTATGACACTGTAAAGACGACCATTTTGCGTGCTTATGAATTAGTTCCTGAAGCATATAGGCAAAAGTTTAGAGGCCACAAGAAATCTCTCACCCAAACTTACGTGGAAATGGTGTTCTTCATGTGATGTTCATGACTTTTCTGCTCTGCGGGAACTCATCATTCTGGAAGAGTTCAAGAATTGTCTACCAGACCGCATAGTGGTTTATTTAAATGAACAGAAAGTGAAGTCTGTTTCTGCGGCAGCTGTTTTGGCAGATGAGTTTGTGCTTACACATAGGGTTGCATTTCCATCCCAGTCCACCGACACAACCCGCACTATTCTTGTTCCTCAGAGTCCCCCTAGGAAAGCCATTGTGAGCGACAGGGAGGAACGCGAGTGTTTCTACTGCCACAAAACAGGTCATGTTATCGCCAACTGCTTGGCCTTAAAACGCAAGGAACAACAGCCTCAGAGTGTGCAACAGCCTAAAGGGGTCGGTTTAATTAAATCTGGACCGTGCCAACCTCAATCACCTCTTCCTGATGACGAGAGCCCAGACCCGTGCTTTAAGCCCTTCATTTTTGAGGGCTCGGTGTCTTTGACTGGCGAAGCAGGTGATCAGCCACCGCGTGTTCTCAGTCTTCCATAATCAGCAGTGTCTTGCCGTTCTCCAACCAATCTGCTTACGGTAGCAGCACGGTACTTAGGGGTGTGGAGTTAGGCTGTGTTTACCCATACATCGTATACATGTGCAGTCCAACCTTGTCAGCGGACTTTTTCCGGTAGCTGTTTGCCCGGCTTTACCTGTTGCTGGTATCGCCATGGTAATGGGGAATGACATTGCGGGTGGAAAAGTTACCCCCGCACTTGAAATTCTAGATGTGATTCCAACACAGCGCGCTCCTGATGACTCCTCGGACTTAACCTTGTTTCCCTCCTGCGTCATTACGCGCGCCCAGGCACAGAAACTATGTTCTGATGAGTCCCAGAAGTTCAGTGACAATGATTTGGCTGATAGTGTGCTGATGAAAGTTTTTTCAGGGGAAAAAAGAGCCGATATAATCCCTATCCAGCACCCTCCAAAGACAGAGTCCTGATGGGTCCTGGCTGCCGGTAACACGGGAGTGGCTCACCGTGGCTCCAAGGGCGGATTCCAGCATGCATAAATGCTTTGCAGCGGTGGTGAGTAATGACCCAGATAATGAAGCCCGAGGTTACTATGTGGAAAATGATGTCCTTATGCGCAAATGCTATCTGGTGATTCAGATTGGGATGTTGTTCATCAGATTGTTGTCCCCACTGTTTACCGTGAGCAAGTTGTAAGCTCAGCACATGACAGTTAGTGGGCAGGTCATTCAGTCATCCACAAAACACATAACCTCATTCTGAGAAACTTCTTTTGGCCTGGTTTAAAGTCGGACGTAACTAAATATTGCCGCACCTGCCATGTTTGTCAATTAGCGGGGAAACCAAATGAAGTCATTCTTCCTGCTCTGCTGTGTCCCATACCGGCCATAGGGGAGCCGTTTGAACGGGTAATTGTAGACTGTGTGGGCCCGCTACCCCAAACAAAGACAGGAAATGAGTATCTGCTAACCATTATGTGTGCCTCCACTCGTTTTCCTTAAGCAATGCCCCTGCGCAAGATCACTGCGAATGCTGTTACGCGCACCTTGATTAAGTTTTTTTTCTACGTTCGGTTTACCCAAAATCATACAAACCGACCAAGGAACCAACTTTCAGTCAAAACTGTTCAAACAGGTCCTTGAGTCTTTGAATGTACAATATGTTGTCTCCAGTGCATACCACCCCGAATCTCAGGGGGCACTGGAGCGGTGGCACCAAACCCTAAAATCTACGCTCCACAAATATTGTATAGAGACCGGCAACACTTGGGACGAAGGTGTCCCTTTTGCTCTCTTTGCTGCTCGCGACACAGTGCAGGAATCGTTGGGATTCAGTCCCGCTGATCTCGTGTTTGGTCACACTGTCCGAGGTCCATTAGATGTGATGAAAGATAAGCTTCTCGCCAATGAGCCGTCTCCCGAGACGAACATATTGGATTATGTGTGTAACCTTAGAGAACGCTTACATCACGCCCGCTCTCTTGCGAGGGAGACGCTCGCTACAACGCAGAAGGGGATGAAAAAACGGTTTGACCGCGCTGCTGTGTGTCGTCATCTCAATATTGACGACGAAGTGATGGTTCTATTACCCATCCCCGGTGCATCTCTATCTGCGCGTTTTTCGGGGCCGTACAATGTCAAAGAGAAACTGAGTGACACAGATTACTTCATTGCCACTCCCGACAGAAAACAGGGAACGCGTTTGCCACATTAACATGTTGAAACTGCATCATTCTCATATCATAAAAAAGACACCACAGAAAATGAGAAATCTTCGGTCAAGGCACGTGCCACGATTATTGTTGCGGACACTAGTCCCAGCAATGAGGACGGTTTAACCATCCGCCCTTCTGTGTTGCAGAGTGCGCGGTTGCCAAATTCTCAAATGCTGAAAGTTTTGCCAAGTCAGCTCAATCACCTGGATACTGAACAACAGCACGACATTAAAACCTTAGTCGCCCAGTTTCCTTGTCTCTTTGGTGATATCCCCACACGAGCGAATGTGCTTGAACACGACATTGATATCGGTGATGCAAAGCCAATTACACAGCATCCCTACCGGATAAATCCCGTAAAGAGGGATTTAATGACAAAAGAGACCCAGTATTTATTGGAACGTGGACTGGCGAAACATAGCTCCAGTGCATGAAACTCCCCCTGTTTGCTAGAGACGAAATCAGATGGATCACCCAGATTCATCACTGATTTTAGAAAAGTGAATGCAACCACCGTGCCAGATTCCTATCCTCTACCCCGTTAGGAGGATTGTGTAGACAATTTAGGCGCAGCTAAATTTGTGACTAAATTAGATGCTGCTAAAAGGTTACTGGCAAGTGTCTTTAACCGAGCGTGCATCTGAAATCTCTGCTTTCGTGACACCTGATCACTTTTTGCAATACACCGTCATGGCGTTTGGCATGTGTAACGCACCTGCTACATTCCAGCGTTTAGTGAACATTGTGTTGGCTGGTGTGAAAAACTGCAATGCCTATTTAGATGATCTGACTGTGTTCTCGTCTACCTGGGCTGATCATATGAAGACGGAAGTATTTTGCCGTTTAGCGCGTGCCTCATTCACGTTAAACCTAGCAAAATGCGAGTTTGGCAATGGTACCGTGACGTATTTGGGGAGGGAAGTTGGTCAGGGCCAGGTTCGCCCCATTGAAGCCAAAGTAAGTGCTATTGCTGATTTTCCCACACCAACCACCTGTCGTGAATTAAGACGATTCCTTGGCATGGCTGGCTACTATAGAAATTTCTGCAGAAATTTCTCCGCCGTGGTCCAGCCGTTAACTGATCTCACCAGTCCAAAAGTAAAGTTCATTTGGACTCCTGACTGCCAGCATGCTTTTGAAAGTGTAAAGACCTTGTTGTGCCACGCCCCTGTACTTGCTGCGCTGGACTTTTGTAAGGCATTTAAGATGGAGGTGGACGCCAGTGCAGTAGGGGCAGGTGCTGTGTTGATACAGGAAGATTTGGATGGAATAGATCATCCTGTCAGCTATTTTTCGAGAAAGTTCAATAAACGCCAGCTAAAATACTGTAAACACTGTAGTGACCGATAAGGTTATGTTTAAGTTATATGCGGTGGTCGAGCGGCCGCGCCTTTCTCAGATCGCTTCTCCGGAGGGATTCCCCAGACGCCGTCGGCTGGGCGGATGACGTCACGGCATCCCCTGCTGGTTGGCCCCAGCTCCTCCTCTCCGCGCTGTGTGGTCCAGTCATCGTCCCGGTCCCTCCCTGTTCAATCAGCCGCCGAAGAATAGAACGCCGACACCTAACATCACAGCGTGGCTGTGATATAAACGGAGCAGTCCGTCTCTGTACTTCTTTGTATTGTTAACCTGCGAATTTGAACTGTGACTCGTTGTATTATTAATCTCTGAAGTTGAACTGTGACTTGTTGTCTGAAGCCACTCGCAATCTGTTTATTGCTTACTGATTTTTGTTATCGACAGCTCTTTGTTATTGATCTGTTGGTTTGCTCTTTGGCCTTTGTGTCACTGTACCACGGCTGTGGACGTGTATAGGGTTTTCTTTCAGTTAGCGGGTCGTTTTTTGTTGTTTATACTTGATATAGGGTTGGGCCTCGCCCGCTGCCCTAGCTTTTGTTTGGTGTTTCTGTTTAGTTGTTTAAATTCCGGTCGGTCAATAAACCATTACACCTTCCATCACTGTGCTTATTGTTGCTTCCCTTATCCCTAGACTACCGGGTTGTAACACTCATGATGAAGCGTTAGTCTCTCACCTCACTCACAGAGCTCTGCTCGGAGTTCCTTGCCGTCTCTGTTAGCAGGAAACACACCGATTGGCTGAAGCGTATTCTGACCGCTGGATCTGAGTCCTCCATTAGACCAATCAGAGAACAGAGGACTGCCCTGGAATCCCTGTCTCCACCAACCAGGTTGACATGCTGGCAGAGGTGAGGCAGCGCTTCTAGAAAAGCTGAGAGTGAAATTAAGAAGTGAACCAGCTGGTGAAATAATACACATGATACACAGTAAAGTGCTGCATACAGTGGTAAATGAAGTATTGTTCTGATTGATGTAACAGATGGATCTGAAAAAAAACAGCAGACCATGTTTAACACAGTTAGCAGCCTGTTGTAGCAACGGCAGGAACGGTCTGACAACAGCCGCCTCGAGGGAGGGAGGAATGTTCCCAGCATGCTCTGCTGCAAGGCTGAATTGGTGGCAGAGGACTTCAGGGTGACAACTGGACTCAGTGTGGGTGTCAATGAGCTGGGAGAGCTCTGATTGGATACAAGTCAGCTGACCAATGATCCTGGCAAGCTCCATCTTTACCTGGTCCGAAGTGTCGTCCAGCCGGGGGCTGTAAAGGTCAAAGAACATGAAGATGATCATGGACCATCATGGTCATGAACATCTGTGACCATGTGAATACTGTTCATACATATACATGCGCGTACAGTAGCATACTGTCAATGAGGTTCTGCTGTTTGTTCTCCAGGTGATGAAGAAGAAGAGGGAAGGCTCTGACTGCCGCTGCTCTCACTACCTCGTCTGAACTCTGTAACGCTCTGGAAAACACACACACGCGCCACACCTCACACACACCACGGCGTAGAAGAGCCAGCAGTGACACACAGTCTGCCTGGAGCTCCGGGGCTGGGAACACAGAATGATTCAGGTTCACACTGAAACTGGTCTCCTTAAACCAGTCTCAACTATTAAGATGTGCAGCGACAGGTGAAGCAAACACTTACAGTAACAGAAGCTGAGTCTGTGAGCGAGGGCGGGCAGCCAGGATGGGAATCCTGAACTCTGATAGGCTGAGAGAGACCTGTTGTCACACATCCACGGAAGAGACAGCAGAAAACACACTCGATGCTGGAGATCGTCGTCACTGTGGCTGTTCACTACACACACAGGGTGATAACAGATGATGAATTTCAAAAAGTTGTGATGCTCTGAAAAACCTTCATGAAACACCGATCATTTCCTAATCCTGTTTGACTTCAGTTCAGTTTAAAACAGACAAAAACAACATATCGAAAGTTGTTCCAGATCAACGTCACTGATTGTTGTAAATATGTGTTTATTCTGAACTTTATGCAGCAACATGGACCGGAGCAACAAAAGATGGGAAAGCAGTGAAACACCTGATTGGTCCATTCGACAGGTAAAGAAGTTCATTGGCAACTGGTGATACAGTCATGATTGAGCATGAAAGGGGCACCATTTACAGACCATAATATCACCATTTACAGACCATAATATCACCATTTACAGACCATAATATCACCGTCTACAGACCATAATATCACTGTCTGCAGACCATAATATGTGACCTTTGACCCCTCAGATGATTCTATTGAGTCCAGACCTGTCCCCCCATTGGAAATGTGTGGAGCATGATGATGAACCAAATACAACAACAGACCCCTCAGACTGTTGATCAGCTGAAGTTGTACATCAAACCAGAATGAGACACATTTCACTTAAAACTCCAACAGTTGGTGTCGTCTCCTCACACACACTGACTGAGTGATAAAAGGTGATGGAACAATGTAAACAACAACCTGTTTACAAACATGTTGCAGACATAAAGTCACTGTGTTCAGCTGTATTTAGGTTGAAAAGGATTTGTAAACATTTGTATCCTGTTTTTATTGATCTTTTGTCCCATAAAGTTCCAACATTTTTCAAACTGAGGTTGTACCAACTACTCTTCACTCAAAAACTGCAGACAATATGATTGTTTTGTGACATGAAATAATTATGAGAGTAAAGGGATGAAACCATGGTAACAGTGTGTATAAGGTGTGTTTCGTTGGGGGTGTGTATCATTACTGCTCAGGTAGAGGACAGAGGCCACGATCCCAGCAGTGAGGCGGACAGCAGACAGGTAGTAGTTCTGGTCTGAGATGGGTTGAGATCCGCCTTCCAACAGAGATTGACAGCTGCTCAGAGTCCGCTCCAGGGTCTCAGAGGAGACCCAGACAGGACGAGGACTGACAGAGACAGAGGCGGACTGAGTTCAGGGTCAAAGTGTGACTGAGGAAGACATCACTCACAGACGACAAAAACTGTTACAGAGCATTTCTGAGTGGAAGAAAGGAGAGAGCCGGCAACTGCTGGTGGGAGGTTACTACCTGAGGGGGGAGGAGCAAGAAGCTGCCAGGTGTAGGATGAGGGCCACACCCTCCAGACGAAACAGATTCTGCGTGTTTTCAGGTTCATCAGAGTTTAAACAGGTCAGCAATTCCTCCAGACGACTGAAGACCACAGCCCAGACCTCACTGAATACAAACACGCAACAACACACACGTTACCTCACTGAATACAAACACGCAACAACAACACACACGTTACCTCACTGAATACAAACACAAAATAACAATCATCAATAACACGTCGTCAATCATCCCGATCATTTCATCATATCATGATAAAGTGATCTGGATGATGAAAATTTTAAACGATTTTCAAACATTGACTATATGGGAGATGAGAACAAAAAGTTTGGTAACATATTGAAGAGGTTTTGAGTTCAGTTCCAGAAACCCTCATCTGAGACAGAATTAGCCTCAGTTCAAAAGGTAACCATGGAAACAGAAACAACAGGAACAATTAACTGTCTCTAAACATCAAAAAGCTTGACTTCAGTGTTTGGTTGTTGTGTGTAGAGAGTTAGGGTCTGATGGAAGTATGGAACCATCATCATCATCATCATCACCACCAGACATCATCATTATCATCACCAGACCAACAGACATCATCATCATCATCACCAGACCAACAGACATCATCACCAGACCAACACACATCATCATCATCATCATCACCACCATCATCATAATCATCATCATCACCAGACCAACTGGACGTCTGAAACAGACCCTGGTTGTGAATCTTCCTGAACTCACTCTGATGAAGATCCTGTTGTGCTGCTGCCTGAACTGGATGAAGATGTGCAGAGTTTTTTGGCAGCAGTCTCTCCATCTGCTGGCGTCTGCATCACAGCTGTGGTCTCAGCCTTCAGTGCAGCTCGGAGAAAACCCTTGGCACACTGAAAAACACCGACACCACTGATGTTTCTAGGAGGAAAGACTGAGAACAGTGACAGAGACCTCTTAGAAGAACCCAGAAGAAGACGCCCTACTTCAGCCTGATGTTCTGTTCCAACGCTGTGTGCCAGGGTCCTGCAGACCTCCGTTACTCGCTGCCTTCTCAACGATGGAACACCTTCATAAACAACAGCGACAGACAGCAGGTAGCTGAACAGTTGGCAGACGGATTCAGTGACCTCTGACCCCAGCCTGACACCTGCTGCTGCTAGAACACAAACACACTCAAACATCTGAGACAGGTGGATGGACTCCAACTGTGAGCCAGAGGAAGCAGACGACTGAAACACGGAGCGAGTCAGGAGCAGCAGCTCGCCATTGTACCGATGACTGTCAGTGAGGTCTGACTGTGTTTCCAGCAGCTGAAGGTATGCCGTGAAGAAAAGGTGGCTCTGTCTTTCCAGAAACCCTGACTGCTCCACCAGACGCCTCAGCATCACCATGGAAACCCTCCTCAGCCTGCTGCTTCCATTGGCCAGGAAGGAGCATGCCATCTCCCAAACAATGCTGACATCATGGCGGGAGATGACTCCCCTCAGGACGTCAGCTATAACGGCCATCGTCACGGCGGCTAGCGACTCCAGAGCAGCCGGTGAGGAGAGGACGAGGGGAGATGGGGTGAGGTAGGAGGAGGGACTGAGGGAAGCCATGTTGAAACGCTCGAGTGTGATGGGCCATCGGCTCTGAGGGTCTCCTTGTCCCGCGAGCATTGTCACATGACTATACAGGATGCCGCTGAGTTCCTGGGCCAATAAAATGAGGTCCTGTGTGAGGCGGCTGCAGATGAACGGCGCTCTGACTCTCAGAGTATGAAGTAAAGAGCACAGCACGGCAGAGACACGCCCATGAATGATGTCACAGTCAGGAGCTGCTGCCACACGAAGCAAACGCAGCGCCACCCACTGGCTGAAGTCTGAAAGAAGAGAGGAGGCGTCAGAGGAAGAGAACATGATAACACCACAAATAGATGTTAGAGGGAGAGGAGGCATCAGAGGAGGAGAACATGATAACATTACAGATAGATGTTAGAGGAAGAGGAGGTGTCAGAGGAGAAAATGATAACACCACAGATAGATGTTAGAGGGAGAGGAGGCGTCAGAGGAGGAGAACATGGTGGAGCGTCTGGTACCGGTACAGCTCTGGGTGGCGTCTGGATACGCTGCAGGTCGACACACCGGGTTAGCAAACATCAGCGATGATGATTTGATGATATGCTGCACAAAGTCCATCAGCATCACACAGGCCGGCTCGGAACTGGACTTCTTATTCAGACCGAGAGCAACTGGAAGACACCAGTAACAGGTTAGATTAACTGGTGCACAAACTGGGAGCCACGACTGGTCCTGATGGACTGTAACGTTGATCTGGACTCACAAAACAATAAAGAGGTTTAAAAAGAAAGAATTCTATTTATATATGTTTATTCAAATCAAAAGGCCGGAAATGACTGTAAACTAATCAAGGTTAATGATCAACCTGCAGCCAGATGTCAGAGGTAAACATGAGCCTCTTTCACACACACCTCCCAGTAATTTAGTGGGATACCTTTCAGATACTGTGATGTTCATGATTAGTAGAGATGGGGACAGAGCCAGTCCAACACGTAGTAAGTAAGACCACCGACCACCACTGAACCCTACAGAGGATGGACCTGGATGGACAGTAAATGTTGGTGGTGGAAGATCTTTCAGATAATTTTAGGAACATGGAGGAAGAGGAGTCAATAACTGACACAAGCAGACACAAAAAATCATCAGCCGATATTTTGTGCGACCCAACACTCAACCCCGACCTCTTGGGAAATAAAATACGTCATGTCGTTTCTTGTCTCTTAGTGACGTTGTTTCCATCAGAGGGACAATAAAGCCTGATGAAGCTCATCCAGATAATAAAGGTACCACAGAGGGATGTGGTAACTGGATCTGGGCTCAGACTGCATGTGTGACAGATTGATCGGTTTACCTGCACAGAGTCATATCAATAAATATAAACATGAGTTTTAGCTCGGGATTGTCACTCATTGATTTTAAAGGCTCGTGACACAGATCGTTTATTTACACCACACAGGTGTTTCTGTGTTCCATCCCAGATTACTGAGTCCTGACTCACCAACATCTAGATCAGTCAGGATCCTGTCGATGAACTGACAGAGGATTTGTCGGGGTTTCTGGACCGTCTGCTGGTACTGAGCCGTGCTGGCGCTGAAAAAACCAAACAGAGTAACAGGACAGTTATGAAAGGATGCAAAGAGGAGCTACGTTAACTCAACTAGTTCAGACTAAACTTCAGACCAGTTCAAATGTAACTAGGTTAGACTAAAACACCGACTCGTTGAACCTGAAGCAGTCTGCCATACTGCTAACAGCTTAGCTTCGCTTACTTCGTAGCGGTTGAAGCTAACGCTGCTCACCTAGCTAGCTCCTGAAGAGCAGGGATCATGGCTGACATCTCCAGTCCTTCCATGATGACGACTCCTTACATTCAACAACTTCTTTAAAACGATAATCAATCACTATCGGCCAATTTTCACAAGAACACTTCTACAAGTCTTTTGAAACCTTGCGCTCCAAAATGACGTTTTGCTTTTATACGGTAGCAACCGAGGGTCATAAAACTGATATATAAACTCGAAAATAATATTGTCCCCTCTGGCGGAGTATTTGTTAACTACACAATGTGCCGTCAGAAGGGCTTTCTGCTATGGTAGCAGTGGTCCTACTACAGTGCAATACAATACTACATTATAAATGAATGTGAAGATTCAAAGGCAAAAATATTCACATTAAAATGAGTTTAAATTAGAAGCCAAAAGTAGAAGGAGTCCATATGCAGAACAGCTGTTCTCTGACAGGATCATGGCTGATTAATTCATGTGGATAGGTTTTATATTGTTGGCTTAATTACTGCTTGTATATATAAAATGTAATGATCCTTCAGCTGGACAACAGTTTGTGTTTCCCAAATTTAAACCTGTGGGTCAATAAAGGCTGAACATGATGTTTGTCTTCATCTCATTTCATTTTGAACGTTAAATCAATCACATATTCTGAAACTCTACACTTAATCTACTTTCTCCTGCTGTTTGTGTTGTTGCTGTTTTTAATGACTGGCCAGATGAAGGACCTTCTCTTATAAGACAGGTATCTTTTTAACCTAATCATTACTACCCCACTCACATCTATTTACATCAAGCAAGAGACAAATCAAAGGTCAGTGTATAAAAACCCCTCAGCCTGTCTGCAGAAAGATCTAATAAGTCATAATGTGACTTCATGTTTATCAGTTTGTGTAGATGGTTGATGATCTTGTTTTAAATTCAGAGAATTGAACTAAAGAATAAAGAGAAGAGGCTAAAACCTGATGTCTTCATGGAAAACTGCACGAACAGCCAAATGTCACAGCAGCTTTACATGAACTGGTTCTCTATCAATGACTGAATTAACATTTTGTAAGAAAACTTCAACTGGTTCTAGGCCCTATAAAACCAAAGTGTGAGTCCATCAACTCTGAATAAAAAGCTCTATATAATAATAATAATGATGATACCAGTTACATGTCTGACAATAAAAAATCAATTATAATCAAATGTAAATCAGATTTACTTAAAGTTTGAAGCAAAACGATTCCATCATATATCCGGTTTATTGGTAAAATCTTCTATTGATCAGCTGTTAATAACTGAAGCTGATATTAAAGTGTTTTTTTCCTGACTCCTCAGTCTCTAAATGATCCAACCCTTAATGACCAGTGTCTCCAGCTCTTTGGAGAGACCTTTTAGCTGCTATGACATCACTCATCAGGACCAGAGGTCAGCTCCAGAGCCTCACACAGCTCTAACATGAGAACAGACCATAGACCAGGATGTTGATCACATTTAATATACTCTTTAATAATTAAATAGAAATATTCAATAAACATTTACAGATATAAAGAACACTTGTGTGATTCTGTGAATGGCAACAGTTTTTCTATAAAATCAGAGATGAACAAATGTAGATACTTGATGATGAGAGTTTCTGTATTGATTTCCTGAACGATGGATTATCTTGATCTGTTTGATCACAGAGGAAAAATTGAAATGATGAGAAAACATGGAATAAAGTGAACATCAGTTTTGTCACGTCTGTTTTAGCGGTTGGCCTTCTTCAAACCGTGACCCATGAGGCAGGCAAACACTGTCAGCACCATCTTCGGATTTACTTCCACCAAATCGTCTGGCAGCGCGTAGACACGAGTTCCAATCTTACGAGCCAATGAGATGGCATATCTGGAGAGGAAGAGGAGGAGAGATGATGATGACGTCATGACAAAGACTTGGGAAGATGTAAAAAACACTTGAGCTTTAGTCTTTTACTTGGCATTGTTGAGTTTATCGGCTTCCCTCAGCACTCCTCTCTCTCCTCTCTTCACCATGTCCCACTTGACGGTACCGGGAGCAATGACGTCGATCAGATCAATCACAGGCAGGCTGGTACTGATCAGATGGTCCTGCAGAAAACAGAGAAAAGGCATCAAACATACTCAAACTCACACACATAGACGTATATGGATGTATATGTATATGCTTCCTCAAACACTCAAATATCCAGTAAGACACACACACACAGACGCACACACACACACACACCTTGAAGCTGCTGATCTGTGTGTCCTTTCGTTTCTGGCTCAGGGTGGTGTTGACCCAGGTGAGGATGATCTGATCTCCAACCTTCTGTCCATCACCCAGATCTGATAAAACCAGCACCGTGTACCTGAAGAACAACAGACAGGAGGGGCAACTTATTTCAACTGATTTAAGCAATAAAATAAAACGACAGGCGAACGTCCCAAAGCCTCCGACCTCCTCATCAGCTGCCACACCAGTGCCAGGGTGTGCATCGGACTCCCCTCGCTCAGGTTTCCTCCACCAATGCCGACCAGAGAGAAGTGAGCGACATCTCTGCCCAGCTCCAAAGCATAGTTACAGTTCTCCAGCTGGGACAGGTGAAAAACACACTTTTAGTCCTTTCACTTTTCCACCAGGTTTGGTTATGGGAATAGTTCACACACCTTCTTCATGTTGGCACCCAGAACAGGATACGGAGGATTGTTGACTTTCTTCCAGTTCACACGGACGTTCACCTTCTCGAAGAGCTGCAGGATCACTAAACCATCACACAGGTCACTGTAGACACAACACAAACCATCACACAGGTCACTGTCGACACACAACACAAATCATCACACAGGTCACTGTAGACACACAAACCATCAGACTTACCTGTACAGGTGGTTGACGTATGGAGAGACGCCCAGAGAGTTGATCCAGTTTCTGAAGGTTTTCTCTTCTCTGGACTCACCTTTAAAGACATGAACACACCATCAGCTGGTCTTCAGACCTTTTTCACATAAACACTGTTCCTACTGGAGCTGTGTGATGGAGGTACTCAGTGGATGCTGTGTCTCACCTTCTATGTGAGCCATCTCCATGCCATTGACCTGAGCTCTCTGCAGTGGAGGGTGCATGTTGAACAGGTTGGCTACGAAGGCCAGGTTCAGTTTACTGTTTCCAGATGTGACGTCATGAGGAGAAACAAACTGTCTGCAATCCAGACGGGCCGCCTGCTGCAGCATCAGCTCAGCCCTCCTGTCCAGATCACGCTCCTTCACGTTAACATGAAGCAGACACACGTGTAGTTAACGCACAGCTCTAAAAACACCATCCCATTCTGAGCCTGTGGTTCTTCATGTCTACCATCATGTGATCAGTTTGTGACAGTTTGGTCGTGAGCAGAGACAAACTGCTCTCTCTCTCTCTAACTCTATCTCCATTAATAATAATAATAATAAGACGAGGAACAGGATTGCTTTGTGTTCATAGTTTTGTTGTTTTCTTTCTAATCCACCATGAACTTCAAGTTTTTCATATGTTCTGGTCTCCTGCAGAGATTTTGTTGTTAGATAGGATGTAAAAAATAAAGTGACTCACGTTGAGGCCACTCATGTCTATTTTGATGCTGTTCTCCTCTTCAAGAGCAATCTGGTCCAACAGGTAGAAGTATGCCCAAGAGTCCTACAGCGGTACAGCACAGGAAGGGGTTAAACACATGGGTAACAGTGTGTGTGTGTGTGTGTGTTGTATAATGAACCTTGATGTCTTCACTGAAGTTGCTGATGGTCTTGGTTCCTGCATTCTGGAGATGATGGTTGACCCAGCGGAGCAGCATCTCCTCTGGAGACAGAGACAGCAGATGTTCCAGAAGTTCCCCATCAGTCAGAAGGTTCATCAGGCCTGAAGAAACAAATGAATGACAATAATTCAATTCACACTGAAGGATATCAACCACCTAAAACACATCCACCAGATGAACCATTAATATTATCGACACTATTTAGTGTTAGTTTATTCAAACATTATACTATGAACACAATCAGTCTATATAATAAGTGACTAAGAAGACAGAAAACAGCTGATATAAGGCTACAGCCTACAGCCGTATGTCTATCAGCTACCAGTCAGAAATAAAAATCTATCAAAATAACTTTATTCATCATTATGTTGGAAACAGAAGGGACTGAAACATTTAGAAGTTCATGTTGGCGTCATTCCATAGTTTTACTCCAACAACAGACATGAATCTCTTTTTTTTCCTTTGTGTTCCTGTGTGTGTGTGTATATGTGTATGTCTGTGTGTGTCTGTGTGTGTGTCCTGCGGTGTGAACCTTCGTTCCTGCTGATTTCGATGTCTGCAAACAGGCCGACCTTGATGACCTGCCACAACAGTCCCAGCACCAGATGGGGTTTCCCAGCCATGAGATCATGGGCGTCGATGCTGACCACCGTACAGCCGATGGCTGAGGCTGAGTTCAGAGCCAGAACCAGATTCTCCTACAGATACGGATGAATGATTGATTGATGATTGATGATCAACATGTTAAACAGGTCAGAGAAAACAGAGACTAAGGAATAAATAAGGGATGTATGAACGGGATCCATCACATTTCTCTCTGGAGCAGAACTCCAAAACCCCCACGTCTTTGCCTCATGTAACCCTGACCCTGGCCCTGGTCCCTGACCCTGGTCCCTACTGGACTTTACTCAGTGTTGATTTTCTGCCTGTCATTTCAGATTTACTAGTGCACCTGTGGTTTGGACCAGGTCTTTGCCTTGTCCCTACTGGACTCTGTTTGCTTTCTATGGAGTGCTCAGTGCTTTCGCTCCCTGAGTGTAAATTGCATATTGCCATTAGATCAATGAACTACATCTTCCCTGTTTCTGACTGGCACACCTGAGGAGTCAGGGTTATGACCCTATAAAGGACCCGAACCCTTCACACATGAAGTTAAGAGACGTCCAAAAACATGAGGTTTATTGGTAGGTGACATGTCTGAATTGGTTTTGGAGAAGTCATCTGTTAGTACGGTAGTATGGTTCCCTGTTTCCCTGTATTTTCACAAAGGGGACTGATACTAGTACACATCAGTTTTCTGATACTAGTACACATCTGTTTTCTGATACTAGTACTCATCAGTTTTCTGATACTAGTACACATCTGTTTTCTGATACTAGTACACATCAGTTTTCTGATACTAGTACACATCAGTTTTCTGATACTAGTACACATCTGTTTTCTGATACTAGTACACGTATGTTTTCTGATACTAGTACACATCAGTTTTCTGATACTAGTACACACCTGTCTGTTTACTTCAAACATCTTGTGTGACTCACTGATTTACTTTGAAAAGCTTTGACTCACTGTCATTTTGAAGGTGGTCAGTCTCTTGGTGTTAATGACTCTCTCGTCGATGGTGTCGGGTTGAGACTGGTTGATCATTTTACTGAAACAGAACAGTGTGATCAGATGAGTCAGAGCCTTTTCTTATGTCAATACAGATGGATATGAGTCCTCACTGCTTCAGTCTCTGCCCTCTGTGGACAGACAGGAGTCAAAGTGAACCCCTCAGAGAGTGCATCCCCCCAACAACACCACAGTCAGTACTGGACCAATCAGGACGTAGATGAACCACAACAGAAGCTTCTGATCAGTGTTCACGTAGAAATAAGTCCTGTCTGAATCCGTTCATGGCTCTCACTGCAGAGACCTGGTCTCTGTACACTGTTATGATGGTTTGTGAATGAAGTAAAGCCACTTGGCTGATCTTGACCCTGTTTTTATTTCACAACAGAAAATCTTCAACAAAAATGTATGCACATCAACTAGAATTATTGACAAGGAAACAAGAATCCAAACAAACAGTGATAAAACAAGATCACAGAAACGTATACACTGTAAAATGTAAGATTAAATTTAATTAGAAATACTGAGTTGACCTAACTCAGTATTTATCAACTTATTAATAATATTTATTTTATTTTAGTTACTTGTACTTTGGCATCAAGAAAACTGTCAAACTCAGTTTACTTGAGTTTGGTTCATTTAAACAAACCAAGTAGTGGGGACTTTTGCGTTTTTCAGTACTTAGTTATACATCCCACAATGTAACTATAAATATGTTACTCTTGTACTTAAGTACCCCACAAATTAGAACTACTTTACTTGAATAGCCTGTTTTCTGTTCATGCCACTTTCTATTTGTACTCTACTACTTTTCATGGGAAACAGCCTTTTTGTTATGCGAGCTGTTGGATAAATGGTGCTTTTGTTTGGAAAAACTCTACTCAGGTATTTCCTGTCCCAGCTTCTAAAATCTTTAATTCACGTTCAGATCTGTTACATGGAATGTTCTTAACAGTCGTGGCAATAGTACACACCAGAATAGATTCACATACACTACCAGTCAAAAATTTGGACACAGTTTCCCATTCAAGTGGATGGGAAACTGTGTCCAAACTATTGACTGGTACTGTATATTGTTTATTGTTCTGCAGCTGTCCTGTTCAATGTTGGGTAACTGACGTTTTTTGCCCTTATGAAAATAAATGTTTAATGACAGTTGAAACAACCAAACTACTGTGGTTTACACAATGGGTAGATACTGTAGCGTATTGGGGATAGGTGGGTGGAGTTTCCCAGCATACCATGAGACAATGTGTTTGAGGTCATAAGCCAAGTAACCTGTGTTTGTGTTCTGTGTTCTGTGTTCTGAATAATTATCAGTTAAGCAGTAATTAGTTCTAAGTATTGAGAGGAGAGAGATTTAAGTGTTACACACACAAAATAATGAAGTTGGTCTAAATATTGCACATTCAAAATCTCAAGTTTACTCAAGGACACAGACACCCTGCTACTGGAAAAACGAGGTTTATGGTGATTTGGAGAGACCATAACCTCTACCACAGGTGAATGTGAACTGACATGAAAATCACTTATGTTCAATAAAAATGTAAAAACAAGTGTGTGTATGTGTGTGTGTGTATGTATGTGTGTGAGTGTCTTTATGTGTGTGTGTCTGTGTGTGTAAGTGTGGGTGACTGTGTGTTACCATAACAAGATGCCGTCTCGAACAGAGCTGAACAGACTTTCGTTGTTGGGGTTCATTGGCAGCAGATGTTGACAGTCTGGATCTTTGGCCAAAGCGTTATTGATCCAGTTGACAAAAGCGACCTTCTCCTCATCTACACACACAATCCAGTAATTAGTCCCTCAGCTACGGAAGAGGATTAGGGTCACATGAGATAAATTTACCTTAGTTGTGACTTTAGACATTTGTGATTGACTTTTAGACTTTAAAACATTAGAGGTCAAAGCAAAACGATCGAGCTTCCTTTATCCATCAGGTTTATTGGTAAAATCTACTATTGATCAGCTGTTAATAACCAAACAACAGTTTAAACAGATCAATACAACAGATATTTAAGTTTCATTTTCCTGACTCCTCAGTCTCTAAATGACCCAACCTAATTCTCATCATCATCATCATCATGGATCAGCGGTATGTCTGGAGAAGGAAGAATGAAGCTGATGCTGAAAAGAACACCCTACCTGCAGTGAAGCATGGTGGTGGCTTGGTGACGCTCTGGGGCTGCTTTGGTTCCTGGGCCACTGGAAACCTGTAGCGTGTAGAGGGTAAGATGGATTCCATCAAGGATCAGGAAATCCTAGAAGAAAGCATCTCCATCTGTGAGGAAGATGAAGCTTGGCCGTCATTGGACGTTCCAAAAGGACAATGATCCCAAGCAGTCCAAAAAGGCTTGGTTTCAGAAGAAGTCCTGGATCATTCTAGAGTGGCCGTCACAGTTGCCTGACTGGAATCCCATAGGATTTGGAGCACTTGCAATATCTGTTGTATTTAACCTGTTAATTTGTGATTGCCAACAGCTGATAAATAGTAGTTTTTCCAATAAACATAATATACAATTGAGGTTGAATCATTTTGCTTTCAAATGTAGTAGATTTATAACAGCATCTGTAAGGACATTTACAGAAACATGGAGTCACAGAGAGAACAGGTGAATCTAACAAAAATATAAACCTTTACAGGTTTGTAAAAACCTTTTAAACTCTGTTCTGAAAGGGTTTTACAGATTCTCTTAATTTGGATGAAACTAGATTTTCACAACATTTTTAATCAAGTTTCAAGATGCTGTATATTTTTTACCCTGATACTGGGACATTCCAAACAGGGTCACCAAGTGTGATGCCCACAATTCTCATCCTACACTCAGTCACAAATTTCTGTTCATAACATCTGAACACTAAAGAGGACCAGGTTTATCAAATCACGATATAAAGTAGATGAAAGTGTTTTCAGTTGTTATAAAGCAGAACATCAGGTCACAGAATCTGATGGGTCACCAAACACGATGTAACACGTGCTGCCATCTTTGTTTGGATCAAGGAAAGAGATGTAATTTAAGAACTGTCCATCAGGAGAAAAACCTTGTCACCCAGATGTTGGATGAGTCTTTGAGGTTCTTGAAACACCTTCAGAACAGAACCGTGTTCTCTGTGAGAACTCTCTCTCCCTCTCTCCCTCTCCCTACGCCTCTCTCTCTCTCTCTCTCCCAACCTTTCTCTCTCTCTATCTTTCTCACCCCAAGCGGTCAAAGCAGAGGGCCACCCACCTTGAGTCTCAGATCTGCTTGACGTTTCTGCCTTTTAAAAAAAAAAAAGGCAGTTTTTCGGCACCACTGTCGCCAAGTGCTTGCTCATGGTGGAGTGTTGGGTCTCTCTACAATGAAGAGTCGGTCTAGACCTGCTCTTTTTGTAAAGTGCCTTGATATAACTTTTGTTGTGATTTGGCGCTATACAAATAAATTGAATTGAATTGAATTAATGCATGACATCATCAGCATACACACAGTGACCTCACACACTCATCCTGAGTCTGACCGGAGTAGGAGTGCTGTGTTCCCTCGCTGGAGTTCCCTGATGTTCCTCCAAAGGAGCGGATCCCATCTCTCCTGGTGATGGTTTTCCTGAATGTCTCACTGAACTCTTTGCTCTTCAGCTCCTGATAGATCTGAACAGAGACCAGCTGTTAGTCCGTGAGTGGCTGGAGGAACACATTCACAGTCTTTATAACAACTCACAGAGACAAACTCCTCAAAGCTGATCTTCTGGTCCTTGTTGGTGTCTCCAGCCAGGAAGGTCTCCCTGATCTCTCTCACCTTGTAGCCCGGCAGGGAGAAACTAGCCTCTCTGAAAAGCTCCTGCAGCTCAAAGTCGCTCACGTAGCCGCTATTATCAATATCTGAACACATAGAGAGTTGGTGTGATTCACAGACACCAAACTAATCAATATTTAACATGACATATTACACTCTGACAAAACAGGTTCTGTCATTTACTGATCAGGTCCATGGGAATTGATGGGTTTAGTGATTAAGGTGATAATAGGAACTAGTTAGTCTTAGTTTAGATTCAAGGAAAATTTGACATGTTGACTGCAGGGGCTGAGGATGGAACCACAGCCGCCTCACTGGAGATGATCCAGAAAGAAGACAGCGAACCTCTGAAGGCAGGAAGAACTCCAACCTGTATCTCAGTGTAAATCAGTGTGTTTGTGTTAGAGGTAAAGGACAGTCTGGGGTTGTAGACACACTGTAAGTGAACACTGGCCTCAGGTAAGAACATAGTCTAGTGTGTTTCACATCATGAAATAATGATAAAGATAATTCCATGCAGATTTTTACTTTTAGGGTTATGACATGTCTAACTGCCCTGAAGTTAATCAGATTTGTATTTTTATATAAAATTTTCACTTGTACAGCGCCTGTTCAGGATGGTCCTTTGTGGCCTGTGGTATCCCTGGCTGAGGCTTTCTCGTTCTGATGGTAGTAACGTTATTTCCAGCATCCAGACCTTTTGTACTGCCGTGATAAGACACGTGCAGTTAGCAGAGCGTACAGAGAACCACAAGTTCATATGTACGAGGTAAGAAGCCCCATACATATGGAATATGTATGTATCTGGGTGGAAAGTCTTTCAATCAGAGAACAGTGATTACATCATAACCTGCAGGTCTCTGTGTATGGCCACACTGTGAAGCTATTAGTTTAAAACATCTGACTTCATGAACCTGTTGATGTCAGAATCCCTGGAGTGATGAGTCAGGTGAACCGATGCTCCAGATCTTCATAGGTCAGCTGACAAATTCTTTCCAAAATTACTCTTCAACACTGAGAAACACGGAGCATGTGGAATTATGGGATGGGGGTTGTTTTCTGCATCTGGTGGTGAGCTGGAGCTAAAAAGTCCATTCATATGAAGGAGAACCAAAAAATATTAAAAACAGGTTTCTTCAACCCTGAACAAGGTGTGTCCAACACATGGTAAAAACAACACAGTCCTGGTCTGAGTCTCTGTCGGTGATGCTTTGGTCTAGTCACTCACCAAATCTTCACCCCATAGAGAATTTGGGGGTGGCTGTGGCTCAGGAGGTAGAGCGGTCGGTCACAGAACAAAAGGTCGGTGGTTCAATCCCCAGCCCCTGCAACTCTACAAGTTTAAGTATCCTTGAGCAAAATACTGAACCCCAATTTGCTCCCTGGGTGCCGCAATGTAGTGGCAGCCCACTGCTCCTCAGGGATGGGTCAAATGCAGAGAAAGAATTTCCCCCTGTGGGATGAATACAGTATCTCAAAAAAAAAAAAGAATATATGGGGGCATGTCAAGGCCAGACTGGTTGGCAGACAGAGATGAATGAACAGCATTAATGCAGCAACACTATAAAAGGTTTCAGACATTCCATAATAAAACATACCCTACACACAGACAATACCACAATGATTTCCCTCGTATTTGTTAGAATAAAATAATAATTTAATTGTTTTTGCTTCACTTTCTTGCTGAGGGGCAGTGCAATATTTATTACATCTATATTTATTAGATCTGAAAATAGTTAAGATACAATGTAGAAAAATAATAAAACTGTTGCGTAACAGTACTTTATGATCAGCTGTAAAACTCGTACTAAGGTCACAATTACCCGTCCACACACCTGCAGTGTGAGGTCAGGTGAGTGTGCGTGAAACTAACCAATCTTATTAAAGGCCTCTCTGAGATCCTCCAGGTCTTCTCTGGAAATCTGTGTGATGTGGTTCTCCATAGTGACTCTAGATGTGTGTACCTGAAACACACACATCATACCGGATCATACCGGATCATACCAGATCTAACAGCTCATGCTGGATCATAGCACCAAGTTAGTATCAACTTATTTTTTGGGTGAATTTCAGCCTTTATTGTGGATATGTGGGAGAGGGTGGGGTGGGGTGGGGGGGCATGCAGTTGGGTATAGAGGTACATTCACACACATAAAGGTATATTCAAACAGATACGTCTACATTCACATACAGAGGTAGGCCATTTTCAGACAGCGTTGTGCAACAGTGCCGAAACAAATTCTCTTCTCTGTGACGCCTTCGGTGAGTTCAGACAGGACCAGCCCAAGTTGTCACAACACCACCTCGGTCTGTGCGTTCACAGTTGTTACGCTGGTGTTCTGCAACGTGATGTACAATGCAGCAGCAAGCATAAAAGCTGATATATTTCACTATCTCCTCAGTTTAGCGGTAATATTCTGTGCTTGTTCTTCAAATGACGGACTTCCTGTTATGACCGCATCATTAAATCCCCCGAAGTAGGTGGCACACCTGAACATATTAGTACATCACACCTGTTCCACAACGCTGGGCACTTCATTCAGACAGACGCCTGTTTCGGTGCTGTTACTACCTCCTGAGGCATCACAAAGGTGTAACAAACACCCCATTACGTCTCCTTAAGGTTCAGACATACGTCGGGGAATAAAGGCACAGCAGACCCAGAATGAAAATGCTGTCTGAATGGGGCTGTACATTCACACACATATACCTATATTCACACATATAGAGGTGCATTCACACACAGAGGTACATTCACACGTTAAAAACATTAAAGTTTTAATATTTACATTAATGTAAATGTAATGGTTTTTTCATGAAGAGATGTCGAGGAAAACATGAGATAGAGAAAGGGAAGAAGATGAAGACAAGGACAGAGCCAGAAGCAGAACCAGAGACCTTCATACCTTCATAAGAGAGTTCAGATCCGTGTGAACCGCCTACACTCAAGTCTTCCAGATCTGTAGGAGTCTTTGGACCGGAGCAGAGGGACACTTGAGTCCAGAGAGTCCTGTCAGCTGTTATCTCTCTGGGAGGAGTCTCTGAGGAGATGGACCTTTGTCCTGCCTGGACACTGAGACAAGCGTCAGCCTACAGTTAACAGTTAACATTTAACACGTCAGCGGGCCGTCAAGCAGCGTCAGGTGGCTTCATCTGTTTCTGTTTCAGTAGTCATAGTAGTGGCAGTAGTAAGTAGTAGTAGAAGTAGTAATAGTAGTAGTAGCAGTAGTGGTAGTGGTCGTAGTAGAGGCAGTAGTGGTAGTATTTTGACATGACATGTGACCAATGACATGGCAACATTAGTATTTCTAATGTTGCCATGTCATTGGTCACATGTCTGTCATCATGTTTTAAACATGATGTGTATGTAACCGTGTCGTTTGCCTCACTGCCACACAGTCTTGTTGAAACCTGAAGCACTGAACCAACTGCATCGCCATTACTAACTGGTCCAGTTCACTGCTCTGTACTGGTCCCCAGTCTCTGTTCTAACAGACAGACATTATTTAAATGGAAGCATATTATCGATTATGAATGTTGTTGTCCATCTGCAGCTAAACTGTCTAGAGTTCCTCCATCTGTCTGCAGCTACACCGTCTAGAGTTCCTCCTTCCGTCTGCAGCTACACTGTCCCTCCATCTGTCTGCAGTTACACTGTCGTAAAGTTCCTCCTTCCGTCTGCAGCTAAACTGTCTAGAGTTCCTCCATCTGTCTGCAGCTACACCGTCTAGAGTTCCTCCATCCGTCTGCAGCTACACTGTCGTAGAGTTCCTCCTTCCGTCTGCAGCTACACTGTCTAGAGTTCCTCCTTCCGTCTGCAGCTACACTGTCTAGAGTTTCTCCTTCCGTCTGCAGCTACACTGTCCCTCCATCTGTCTGCAGCTACACTGTCCCTCCATCTGTCTGCAGCTACACTGTCGTAGAGTTCCTCCTTCCGTCTGCAGCTACACTGTCGTAGAGTTCCTCCTTCCGTCTGCAGCTACACTGTCTAGAGTTCCTCCTTCCGTCTGCAGCTACACTGTCGTAGAGTTCCTCCGTCCGTCTGCAGCTACACTGTCTCTCCATCTGTCTGCAGCTACACTGTCGTAGAGTTCCTCCGTCCGTCTGCAGCTACACTGTCTAGAGTTCCTCCGTCCGTCTGCAGCTACACTGTCTAGAGTTCCTCTGTCCGTCTGCAGCTACACTGTCTAGAGTTCCTCCGTCCGTCTGCAGCTACACTGTCTAGAGTTCCTCTGTCCGTCTGCAGCTACACTGTCTAGAGTTCCTCCGTCCGTCTGCAGCTACACTGTCTAGAGTTCCTCCTTCCGGCTGCAGCTACACTGTCACTCCATCTGTCTGCAGCTACACTGTCGTGGACTTTCACCAATGAATATTCAGACAGGAACCAGTAAGGAGCTTACATTGAGTTTGCTACAGGCTGGCTACAAATTCATTTGTCCCCAGACTCCGGTTTAATTTTGTAATCTTTTCTTTTTTCCTCACCTCCTCCTTCTCACTTCTCTCCTCTTCTGTTCACCCCTCGCTCCTCACCTCTCTATTCCTCACCTCCTTTTACCCGTCAGCCTCTTCTCCTCCTCTATGCTGAATACTCCACTCATCTCCACAACTCCATCTTCTCTGTTCAAGTCGCTCCTCCTGACACCTGATCAGGCCAGTTTCACTCTAAGTGATCTCCTGTTACCACCTACTTCTCCTCCTCAGTTTCAGGTCATCATTCCCCCTCCAGCTGCTGTTGGAGCAGCTTCTGAACACTGACCCGAGATCAGCCGGTGGTGTTGGAGTGGAGCTTTATCAGAAGCCTTGTGCATTATTGAGCATAAACCTGAGAACAACAGTTTTACTGTTTGAGAGTTTTACTGCTTACTAACCCTGATGCTGGTTTTAATACTGGAGTGTAATCTATCTAAGTATTAAAACATGTTTCTGGATTGTGGGAGGAGGCTGGAGCACCTTTATTTTTTTTATTTTATTAATTTATTTGACAGGGAAGATACATGTAAACATTGTTACATTTTAAATAAAACGAAACCGATGCACTGTATATAGGACTTCTAGCCATAGCTAATTTGCAGTCCTTGTCCCTGGTTGGGCCTGAGAGAACCCAGAGAAAACCTGGAGAGAACATGGTGAGAACCCAGAGAAAACCTGGAGAGAACCTGGAGAGAACCCTGAGAAAACCTGGAGAGAACATGGTGAGAACCCAGAGAAAACCTGGAGAGAACATGGTGAGAACCCAGAGAAAACCTGGAGAGAACATGGTGAGAACCCAGAGAAAACCTGGGGAGAACCTGGAGAGAATATGGCAAGAACCCAGAGAAAATCTGTAGGGCACCCAGAGAGAACCTGGAGAGAATATGGTGAGAACCCAGATAAAACATGGCGAGAACATGGTGACAACCCAGAGAAAACCTGGAGAGAACCCAGAGAGAACCTGGAGAGAACCCATGTAGGTCTGCAGGTGGATTTCAACCCAGAACTGTATGAACGACAATAAATAATAAATGAAGGTGAAGGACATCAATCACCTGCGCAGGTCACACTGGGTTTGTTTTACAGCCAATCAGACAGCATGTTGGTCCCTCGTGATGTTGGTGGGATATAAAGTGTTCAGATCGAACGGTCTCTGAGGGTCCTGCTGTCAAACATGACGGTGGCTCATTCTTCACCAGCAAGACCATCCAAGGGTTAAACTGGAAACAGTGAGAGGACGGATGGGCGTGTCACTGGCCACGTGACCCGGAAAATGTGGGGTTTAATTCCTGTACTGGACTGCTCCCAGCTGCTGAAGCTCTGTCCTTCCCAGTCCACTGGCCCCACCACGACCCGCGACCCCCGGACGGACCTCCGTCAGAGCACGATGTCAGGTAAGACCCAGCGGGGCTCCGCCCACAATCAGCCTCCACAATGACACCGAGACACGGCCACTGCGGAGGGTTTGGATCGGATCGGGGCTGGAGCCGATCCCTAAATATCAATATCAATGATTGACGGTCAATGAGCCCATCAGCTGGTGACATAAGAGCAGTAACACCGATCAACGTGATATTAACTGATAGTTATCTGATTTGTCTGATTGATGAGCTGCAGTGGTTTGGATCAAACCAAAGCTGACGAGCAGTAATAGCAACACATCCGGTTAATCCTTTCAAAGTCAAGGTATTTTAAATGCCGCTAATGTAAAACAAAAAGGAATAGAAGTCATATTTTCAATAGATTTATTTTCGTTTTTATGATGCAGCAGAATGATGGCAATATTTGAGTTGAATAATTTAATCTGATAAAGCTTTATGTATATCTTTATCCTCATCTCTCTGTTTCTTTTCATTTAACTTATCATTTAACATTTACAGCTGATCAATATATAAGAAAATATTGATCTGTGTGTAATGTTGAGGTGTGATCAGGAAGTCATTGAAGAGAGGAAGTTGTGACACTGATGGACGTTACGAACATTACATGACAAAATTGAATGATTTGCACATGTCCAGGTATCCATAGCCTGTTAGCTTAGCTTAAAGACTGACTCTTATCAAGAATATGAATATTTCCTAAAATGTCCAACTGCTGTGACACCTGCAGTACACACAGCTGAGGTCACTTCCTGTAAGAAAATCTAGTTTAAACAAATTTATCACATTTAGCCCATAGGGTTGATATTTCTAAAGAAATCTGTGATTTCTCAAATTGCAAACTAGAGTTGAATCTATTACTCAATTAATTGATTAGTCCATCATTAGAAAATTCATCTGTCCAAATTAATTAATAATTTGATAATCAATTTATCAGTGTGGTCATTTTTTACCGTGCCAGCTGCTCCTGTGTGAATATTTGACTTTTGTCTTCTTCCACATTAAAATATCTTTTAAGTTTTAGGCTGTAGTTTGGAAAAATAAGAAAGATTCAATTCAACTAAATTCAAATCACTTTATTTGTCATCGAGAGGCAATTAAAAGGCACGTAGTGTAGCACACATAGGACACAGTTGCGTTAGTTATGTAATTTTTTCTACGTTAGATTAAGTGATTAATTTAGAAATAATTGGCCGATAGATCAATCTTAGTTTATCAGCAATGCATAATCAATTCAAAGACAGAGGGAGAAACACTATGAAATGTTATTGTGGCTATTAGAAAATGAGTTAAACATTATTCAGGTTCAGTGTAACTCACCTGTTGAGTAAACGTCTGTCAGAATAATAAAATTAACAATAGTAATAAATTCTAATCTCAAACTTTAGTTCTTTAAACATAACTTTATATGTGCTTTTATTTTTTAGGGCGACATTATTAACTTTATATGTACTTTTATTTTTACAGTAGACATTATTAACTTTGTGTGCTTTTATTTTTAAAGGAGACACCCTTAACTTCCTGTTTGACTTTTTACAGTGTATTAATCACTATAAAAATAGTAATAGATTTAACGTCCGACATCAGTCACATGATCAATACTCGTGATGGTGTGTTTGTGTTTAAATCAGACCAGGCCTTTGTGACACTGGCCACCAACGACAGCTACGCTAAGGGAGCAATGGTTCTTGGCCAGTCCCTACGGAACCACAACACGACCAGGAAACTGGTCGCTCTCATTGGACCTCATGTAGGAGAACCATGCAGGTAACACACATCACTGTCTAATATTCACACACACAGACACCCACACACACGCACTGACCGCAAACGTCTCTGTTCTAGAGATGTTTTGCGTTCCATTTTTGACGAGGTCCGAGTGGTGGATGTTATGGACTCGGCTGATGTGGCTCATCTGTCCCTGATGAAGCGTCCGGATCTCGGAGTGACCTTCACCAAACTGCACTGCTGGACTCTGACACACTACAGCAAGTGTGTGTTCATGGATGCCGACACCCTGGTGAGAACCAATCCAGAGAAGGAACCCAAAAATACACACTGAAAAATAATTTCCGGGTTATAGCAGGTTGATTTTCTGTCATGAGGTTCTAGATGAAATATATCTTGATATTGATTTTATGTCTCCAGGTTCTAGATGAAGTATCTCTGAGTAATATTGATTTTATGTCTCCAGGTTCTAGATGAAATATATCTCTGTGATATTGATTTTATGTCTCCAGGTTCTAGATGAAATATATCTCTGTGATACTGATTTTATGTCTCCGGGTTCTAGATGAAATATATCTGTGTGATATTGATTTTATGTCTCCAGGTTTTAGATGAAATATATCTGTGTGATATTGATTTTTAGGTTCTGTCAAACATCGATGAACTCTTCGAGAGGGAGGAGCTCTCTGCAGCTCCAGATCCTGGTTGGCCAGACTGTTTTAACTCTGGAGTGTTTGTCTTCAGACCGTCCAATGACACACTGGAAAAGCTGCTGACGTTCTGCAGTGAAAACGGCAGCTTTGATGGTGAGAACCCAGAGGTTCTATCTGTTGTTCTGTCCAACATAGACTCTTCAGAGGTAAGAACATGATGTGAAAGGATGGTACGATATTACATCCAATGAGACAGAAGATGATCCCTGATATCTAGTTGGTATTTAGAAAACAGAACAATGAAGAGAACACTGTGACGTCATAACAGTTCTTACCAGAATCTGTGATGTAGATCACAGTTTGAGACTAGAAGCAGGAAAGTCTGATAAGTTCACTGTGTCCATTAATACTCTACATTATAGGCGTATGCAGATACAGACAGAGCCTTCTGGACATACTCTGCTTTCATTTCGTACGTATTTGCGTACGTTTTCAGAGAGCTTATGGATACGGACAAAACGGAGCAATACCACCGTAAATGATTGGGGGCAGCGTAGCTACAATTCATGCAAGGCACAACTAATGTTTACAGAAACAACGAAGAAGAAAAAAGTGAAGTGTAAAAGTGTAAAAACTCAAGTCTCGATGTACCTGATGACCTCACAGACCTCCGCTGAGTACATCGTTTCCTCCGCTCTTACTGCTTTGTATTTACAAGGTACATCATCACAACCTCCTCCGAATGCCGCCATATTTGTTGTTCTTGGATCTTTTGACTTCACTGCCCTCCTGGGGTTGTACTGATGTCGACATAAAGGATGTACGAAGTACGTAGTCATTGATGGATAGACTGTTTATGGAAGGATGTATCCATTTATGTACGTGGAGCAGCATCAATGGGCCTTAAACCAGCATCAGATTTACTATCAGTCCCTCCCCATAACCAAACAACCACCATCATGACAGAAGCAAAATATTCAACCTCCATTGTCTATCAGGTTCATTCGTAATTTCTACTATTAATCAGCTGTTTGTAATAAATTGCACTGTTATGAGGGGGATTCAGGGTAACAAACATCACCTATAGGTTCTTTCCAACAGAGCAGGTCTATCCTGACTCTTTATTCTACAGAGAACCAACAGTTCCCCCATCAGCAAGAACATGGAGACAGTAGTAGTAGTAGTGGTCGTAGTAGTAGTGGTAGTAGTAGTAGACTCTTTATTCTACAAAGAACCCATCAGTAAGAACATGGAGACAGTAGTGAGGAGAAATTGACTTGAACAGGCAGAAACCTGGAGCGGATCCCAACTGAAGGTGGGCGGTCCTCTGCTTGGGCGGGTTGGGTTTTGTTTTAGATTTGGGAAAAACACTTTAATATCTGTTGTATTGATCTATTCAAACTGTTCTTGAGTGGTTAGTAACAGCTGATCAATAGTAGATTTTACCAATAAACATGATCTATAATGAGTGTTGAATAATTTGCTTCAAACTGTTTATATTATATAATATAATATAAACATACAGCTGAAGTTAACGTTAGCTCTAACTTGTCAGACATAAATCAGTCTATGAATGTATGCTGTGTTTGTGTGTGTGCGTGTGTGTGCAGGTGGCGATCAGGGTGTCCTCAACAGTTTCTTTAACACCTGGGCGACGGCAGACATCTCCAAACATCTTCCCTTCATCTACAACTTGAGCAGCATTGCTATCTACTCCTACCTGCCAGCATTCAAACAGTCAGTACACACACACACACACACACACACAAACACACAAACGTACACATGTACACACATGTACACACATACACACAAACACACACCTGTTTGTGTAGATTATCCAGGTCATTGTCCTCCTAAACATCTGACTCTGACTTGTGGACCTGGCTCTGACTTGTGGACCTGGCTCTGACTGTGGACCTGGCTCTGACTGTGGACTTGGCTCTGACTTGTGGACCTGACTTTGACATGTGGACATGACTCTGACTGAGGACCTGGCTCTGACTTGTGGACCTGGGTCTGACTTGTGGACCTGGCTCTGACTGTGGACCTGGCTCTGACTTGTGGACCTGGCTCTGACTTGTGGACCTGGCTCTGACTTGTGGACCTGGCTCTGACTTGTGGACCAGATTCTGACTGTGGACCAGATTCTGACTTGTGCACCTGACTCTGACTTGTGCACCTGACTCTGACTTGTGGACCTGACTCTGACTTGTGGACCTTGCTCTGACTGTGGCCCTGCCTTGACTTGTGGACCAGGCTCTGACTATGGACCTGACTCTGACTTGTGGACCTGACTTTGACTTGTGGACCAGATTCTGACTGTGGACCTTTTGTAGTTGATCTGCATGTTCTCGTGTTCTTGTTGAGCGCAGTGTGTGTCGAGTGTGTGTGTGTGTTTTGTTTTCACCTGTTTTTTCACAGGTACGGCCATGGCGCCAAGGTGGTTCACTTCCTGGGTCAGGTGAAGCCATGGAACCACTCCTACGATGCTCAGAGGGGTGAGGTTAAAGGTCACTCCCTGTCCCCTGACTTGTGCCAGCTCCACCCCGACTACCTGCTCATGTGGTGGCAGCTGTACATCCAATCAGTGCTGCCGCTGCTGCAGCAGGCGTACGGCGACACTCCCTTCAGCAGCGGCTTTGTAGAGGCCAACGAAAACGTACGTCAGCAGAAACACCAGGATGTGTTTGTCTGATTTTGTGTGTAAGTGTGTGTTCATGTCTCGGTCTTTCCTTTTACGGAAAGGAATTTAATATCCACCAAATCACTCAGTAGTCAATGTTACTCATTTCAAAGGTTTAAAAAGATAAAATATTCTTCTTCTTATTGTTATTATGCATTTTATTTATGGGCACCTTTCAAGGCAGTCAAGGACACCTTACAGGAAACAGTAAAATCAAATGTATCCAAAACAACTATATTTTAGAATAAAAGGCTAAAATAAAATTTTTATAATGATATAATAATAATAATAATAATAATGATGATAAAAATAATGATAAAAATAATGATAATAATGAAAAAAAGTAATGATAGTATCAATATTGTTATGGGATTATGATCAAACTAAAATAGTCGTCGGGATTTAAAGGTATGAAGAGAGTCAGCATTACAGATGTCTTTTGGAAAGAGTCCCAGAGGGTGGGGCCATCGTGGTCATATAGGCAGGAGGTCCTGATGGAGACTAATGGAGGACAAGGATCTGAGCTGGGAAGAGAAAGACTTTTGACTTCCTATAAGCTCCAGATGAAGCTGCTGGCTGGTTTTAGTTGATCCGTTGTTAGCAGAAGTTGCGTTAGTTGCTGTTGTTTCTTCATGTCCGTTTTGATTGGCTCGATTGCAGAATGTGTGTCCACAGACGCAGGAAGCTGATGCCTCTTGTAACACGGCCGTGAAATCGTCATGAAGGATAACTGCCAAACCCTGGCGCTGTGCCCAGTTCCTTCACCCTCACTGGTGCAAATTTATACTGGCTTTGTGGGAAAATATGAAGCCGCAGGCTCAAAGGGAAAGTCTGATTAA
The DNA here is from genome assembly GCA_037577475.1 of Chaunax sp. Z400. Classification (NCBI taxonomy): domain Eukaryota; kingdom Metazoa; phylum Chordata; class Actinopteri; order Lophiiformes; family Chaunacidae; genus Chaunax; species Chaunax sp. Z400. The sequence goes on along the minus strand of CM075194.1, from coordinate 77,677 downwards.
TCAACCATTGCAGTGTTGGTAGTAGGGATGGGTACCAAATTAGTCTCAAAAGTCTCAAATTCGCCACTGCCGAAGTATTGATAAGCCCCTGGTCAAATGGTGCTGCTATCGGTATTTATGTCACGTTAATTCATTCTAACACAGCTGGCATTTTCAAATGATTGGTGTTGAATGGAATCAGTGGGAGATGGGAAGAGCGGTCTGCTCCGGGTGGTGAAAGTATTCCAAATACCAAACATTAATTCTGTGCTCTCCACTCCATTCATCATGGCAGACAGGGCAAGACATTCATAAGGACACTCTACAAAACTGAACAAAAATTATTCCAAATAAAATCGATGCAAAAAGATTGTGTGTAATGGAGGCAATGCCATGAAACCTGTGGAAATACAGCATTCAATAAATCTGAAGACGTGTTTGACTACTTTAGCAAAGCGCCTGCTGCACCCAGCTTCACATCCTCAGTGCAGCCTCTGATACAGACAGGATGTACCAAAGTAAAAACGCGTCTGTCTCAACCTCGTCAAACTCTAGTCAAGGTAACGCTCACACACATTTAACACACACTAAATAAATCTGTGGTCTGGAAGTCTGTAAAATGATTTAGGACACAGATAGCATCAGTTTGCTAATGTTAAAAGCTATGTATCCTCCTCAGAGCCTAAAGTAAAGGTCTTGTTTTCTCCACTGACAGGGTCATAAACATGGTTAATCCAGATCCACGGCATTACACCTGAGTCTGTTCACCTCAGTAACTCCACAGACTGTTTTCTTTGGTTTTCTCACATGACACCACAATGGGGGGAGGGGCTATTTGATGTTTGCCAACATCACCAATCACATCTACTCATGCCAGTGACATTAAGAGAGTAACCACCAATAACCAGTAAGCCCACAGAACTCAGTCTGGGATTGGACGAATGTACAGGTTCTTGACTGATGATTGGGTTTTTCAAAATAAAGTAATATATTACGCAGCAGTAACCTTACCTAACATACAGTTGTAGTATTTATATTTATTGTTTGTGGACATAAATCCATATTTACTAACATGAATATTTACTGATATGGTAGCAGGAGTTTGGCTTTAAAGGGATAATTCACCTCCAATTCTAAAAATGATTATGCAACATTTTAATGACTCTTAATAACATCTTTATATTTAACTTTGTGAATGAATAACATTTCAACACAGGAAGAGACATATGTTCCTCTCTAAGTCTCTGATGGAGAGAGTTGGATTTTTACTCAAACCAGAGTACTTTTATAACCATCATGGATTTTTAATGAACTCTGTTAATCTACTCTGACTCATTGATCCATTATTTATTGATTAGTATTGACTGAGTGTAAGTTTACTGCAGGAAACTCTGTTCATGACAGAAACTGCCTCGACTCTAATGTCCATCCATCCATCCATCCATTCTCTGTCTGTCATGCAGGTTAACCTTCATCAGGATGTTGGAGACCAGCTACCTCCTGTTGCTCCTGCTCAGAAGGTCTCCTCAGCAGAGAGGAAGCAGCGCTGGGAGGAGGGGCAGATCGACTACCTGGGCGACGACTCCTTTGCCAACATTGAGAGGAAGCTTGACTCGTTCTTGAAGTAGCAGACAGGAGAGCCTGACTGACAGAGGTTTAAGCACTGCTCAGCCAATCACAGAGGTTTGATTATCAGCTGACCCCAGTGCAGCATTCAGCCTCACTACTCCTCCTCATTTATCTCCTCTCAAAGGAAAATTCTGACATTTCAGGAACATGCACATATACATTTGGGTTCTGGATGAGAACATTGGTTCTACTCATGTCTGTTATGTGAATATGAAGCTACTGCCAGCAGCTGGCTAACTTATCTTAGGGTAAAGACTGCTATGTGCATGAATGTTGGATGTAACCATTGGTAACCATTTTAACTCCAAACAGAACCCTCCTTTGGAGAGTCAATTTGTTGCTGGTATAAAAATAAGTCAACATATTTAAATAAAGTAAAGTAGATAATAAAGTTCTCCATAACGTTAACCTGTGCAATGCTATGTGACCAAATCACGACGTTATGTCTATGTGACTAGGAAAAAGCTAGTTAGCTCTGTCCACAGCTAACATATTAACCAGCAGCTTTAAAGCTCAACACCAATTCTGTTACAGGGAAGTTATGCATAGTTACCAGACATTACATAAGAGCAGACATGTCATAATGGCCACGCCTCCTTTTGTGTTAAAAGCAGTAATGTAAAAACTAACAGCTGCTGCGTCACATCATGTCAAACAATAAAACATTTTCTTTTATTCAAGACAGTTTTATTGATATAGAGCTAAATCTATTTAATTGTTTTATAATAAAAATAATTGTTATGTAATAATAATAATTGTTACTATAGTTTGGAGCAATCTCTGGCACAAGAATTTCCTTCGGGATGAATTAAGTTCTATCTTATCTTAAATCATAAGGAAGTTATGTCTCAACACTTTTCATTCAGAGTGGTAGAGTAGACTATACTTTGTTTTTCAGAGACTCAACAAATCCTCAGTGAACAAGAACATTGAGACAGTGGCAGGCCGTGACTCTATAATAATAAATTATTATTAATAATAATAATAATAATAATATCATCAGTGGGTGTCGACCATGATCCCAGCAGTAGATTGGTCCACAGTGACCTGTGGGATGAGAAAACACAAAAACTCTGGGAAAGAAGCCCAATGCATTATGAGAAGTCCCTCGGGAGTCTAAGCCTATCGCAGGAAAGATAGATCGCATAGAAAGATAAGACTAGTTAGAGCCAGCTTTAATTATAAGCTTTATCAAAAAGGAAGGTTTTAGTTCTTCTAGTTCCAGTACATTCCTAAAAGTCAGATAAAATATTGATCTACCTGACTGGTTATCAGGGTTAATGATAATAACTTTTAGAACTAATTAGTTCAATCTACGTGGACACAAAATTTTAGTCAGAATCAATTCAGTACTACAACATATAATATTGTGGTACTCAAGTACATTGGTGTTTTCCTTTGTGTTGTACCTGCATGTAGACCCACCTGACAACCTCCCAACTCTTTACTGGTGCTGATATGAACATTCTGCTGGTTTCCAGTCACTCCAGTATACAGACATGAGTAGTAGAAACTCGTCCAACTGTCATGATGAAAGAATAAGGTCTACAGCACTTTCCAAAGTGTTGGACTGTTCCTTTAAGTCTTCCTGTGATGGAGATGGAGAAACTCCAGCAACAACACAGTCGATGTAGATCAATGAGTTGTTAATCACTGAGTTTAGAAGTTATTTGTGGATTTTACCTCAACGTGTCCTTCATTAAGTATCTGAAGCAGACATACAGTAACGTTCCTCTCATAGTTCCTGCTCCCCTCAGTGTTAACCTCACCTGAGTCCTCCGACAGGTGTTTCTACCTGTGCTTCTGACAGCCACCAGCTCCCAGTGACCCCAGCTCGCTTCTATTCTGGTCAGACTGGTGGTCACTATAGTCTATCTATGTTCTGTTATCTGTACACATGTTCTGCATGTTCTGTTAACCCAAACCCAGCCCTGCGTTCATTAGCAAACTGTTTCAGGTAACATTTTGCCTCCTTATTAAACACTTTGTTCTCATGGAGCGTTTCCAAAATGGACTGTCAGGCGTTTTCATTAATATTAATTACTTACTGAATGACGACACTACGCTTCCTGCTAGAATATACAGCAGATCATCGAAGGCGAGGAAATCACGACCATCACGTGTTGACAATATGTTTTCCAACAAGTATGTTTACATTTTAGGTAAGTTTGAAATATAAGATAGTGCTGGATATTGTTACGTTGTTTTTGTTTTTGAATCGCTGTCCACCATTTTGGTCTCGCCGCGTGTTACCGCGGGAGATGAGGACAGAACGGCTCATTCATGCCAAAATGCTCTAAACATTTACGTAACATTTGTCTTATTGAACGCAGAGCTGATTATCTTTGTTAATGTTTCATCACTTCCTGTATGTTGTGTTATTGACATTGATAGTACCTCTCTAGAACTACTAGTAATTAGTAACTAGTAGCAAAACATACTGAACTTATGGCTCCCTCCTCTGTTAGCATCCTTTATTCACTCTAGCTGTGAAAACTGATCTATAATCTATAATAATTAATTTTAACACAACCTATATGTCTGTAGTGAAAGACACTCCTACAAGCACTGTTTTGGATCCATCCATGTGTGATGTCACTAATCCTGATAAATCTATAGTGTGATGCGTAGTGACATCAGTTGATGCAGGTTTTCTTCCTACTTGTTAATTGTTGACGCACGAATAAACGTCGCTGATGTCACCAGTGTCATTTTATTCAGTCTGACATTCACGCCGTTTCTGAAGCTGCTCTATGTACAGCAGAGCTATGTATGTGTATATATGTGTGTGTGTGTGTGTGTGTGTGTGTATATATGTATATATATATATATATATATATGTATATATGTGTATATACGTATATATATATATATATATGTATATATGTGTATATATATATGTATATATATATATATATATATGTATATATGTATATATGTATGATATTTTGGCATTTTTAGCTATTAATGTGTGACAGGACAGCTGAAGAGTTGACAGGAAATGCAGGAGAGAGAGAGGGGCAAAGGGCTGTGGCCAGAACCCGTGTTGGCCAGAGGACTGCAGCTTCAATAAATGGGACGTGTTCTCTACAAATGGAGCTAAACGCCCCTTAGCTGAGGATTTCTCTTCTCCTCAGCCATTTGTTAGCACAGCTGTGACATTTTTAGGATCAAATCGAGATAAACACGTCCTGCACATCACAAATTAAAAAAACCTTCTATCATGTAAATGTGTCATGTATAATTTAATAAAATAAAACTGTAAAAGTAAAATGGGAACAAAACAACGTGTAAAGAAACACTATGCAGCAGTTCAGATGTGACGTGTCTCAGTCGACGGGTTAATGATAACATACATGTCATAATAATAATAATTATTATTAATAATAATCCTCATCGGATTCTCACCGGTAAGAAAATCCTTAAGATTTTCCCAAAATCCCTAAGAAAAGATAACAAGGTTAAAAAAAACAAAACCACGGGATTTGAACACAGGTCTCCTGTGTGTGAGTCGACCACTGCAACCACATGACTGGCTTGTGTGAAAACAGTTATTGGACAAGAATAAGTCTTTTTATTCTTGTGGCCCCTGTTTGTTCCCGTAGGGCTTACGGATGTTCAGAAAGCATTGACATGCATATGATAGGTAGATATTTGTATCCATTGTAACACATCCATCCTCAGATGCCTCCAGCCCCATTAGAGCTCTGATGTTATCAATACGAGATATTTTCCTTTCAGTGAAGCCTAAAGTCTTCTCCGGCAGCCCCAGCATCTCCTTCTGGATCTTCATCATCTTCTCCTCCTCGTATACACTGAACAGAAACATTCTCAATATTCCAGTTCAACATCTTTGGCTCCAGTATGACTGTCATTCATTCATTCATTCTCTGTGAAACGGGGACTAAAACCAGCTTTAAGTCAAACATGTTGCCCTGAAGCAGCGTCTAACAACAGAACCAATCAATGATCGATCTTAAACCTGATTTCAGAAAAGTTGTGACGCTGTTTAAAATGTTAATGAAACAGAATGTGATCATTTCCTAATCCTGTTTGACTTTACGTTCAATAGAAAACAACACAAAGATATCAAAGATATCAAAAGATATCCCAATCAACTTAATTGATTTCTGTAAATATGTTTATTCTGAAATTACACAGGTAAACAGGTTCACTGATAACAGGTGATTAGTCTCATGCCTGAGTATGAAAGGGGCGTCGTCTAAAGGCGCCATCATTCATTCTGATTCAAGTGTCGCATAAAGGAATGGGTTCTATCTGTGACCTCAGCTGTAATAGTTTAATTCTTCGTCTTTGTGATGTTGACTAACTGAGTTGTCTGGTGAGTTCTGTCTAGTTCAGTGTTTTAATCCTGGACATTTCTGTAATCTCCTGCTGGTCTCTGTTCATCGTCAGAGCCAAGTGGAGGAGAACGTAACCTTGACATCTTAAAAATGGGTGAACCAGAGTGCCCAGAGTAAAACCCAAAACCATCACTCTGGTGGTTTTGGGTTTTGTCTGTTGTTTTCTGTTTTATTTTGATAATTTATTCTCCTTTTCTGCTTAGTCTTCTGTGTTTTCAGTTGTGTACTTTCACCCTTTCTGTGTCTGTTCATTCCCTGTTCCTAGTCTCTTGTTTCCATGTTGCCATGTTGCCTTTTCTTCCCTCCACTCCTTCTGTGTTTCTTTCAGACCAATTGGTTGTTATTCCCCTGATTCCCAGTGTATCCAGTCTGTGTGGTTCCTCCTGTTCTTCGCCAGTTCGTAGTAATGTTCTCATCTCTTGTTCAAGACTCTTCCTTCATGTCCTCCATGTTCTGTTGAAGTTTTCTCTCTTTTTAGCCTTTTTCCATGCTTGGAACCGCAGCAGAGCAGGTACTGAAAAAGTAGTACCAGGTACTTTATACCAAGTCGGAACGCAAAAAAAGTGAGGTGAGTAGAGCCGAGTCGAGCTGGTACTATGCAGTGGAAAAGGGGCTTTATTCATATGTCCAAAATCAGGTGTACCTACTTCAGTCTTGTGGCATCAGGACTTCTGCAATTTAACAATCCCCACTATTCTGCTGTCAACCTGCCGAAAGATGTTCAAACGGGGGAGAAAAGTCAGAACTCCAACCTCCGGAGTCCACTGTCTGTAGTTTGACAGTCAGACTCTGACTGTTGTTGCCATGGAGACTGTTGCTGTTTTATTTGGTAAATTTGTAGTAGTGACAACATGCTTGGACCCCTTTTGCCCCCCCACCCCCAATCTTGTCGCGTTTCCTTCCTGAATACACGTCAAACTCCGTGTGTGTGTGTCCTTTTATAGAAGCTGAACACTTCCTGTAAACAGCTTGGTGGGTGTGTTTGCTGTGCTCTGATTGACTGGTCTGATCATGTGACACTCTAATGCCCAGGAGTTCCAGGATGAGGAAGTGGTCTTTCCTTGATGGTGGCCAGCAAGAGAGGAGGATGACAAAGAGAGATGATGAAGAGCAGAGGGATGTGAAAAATCAAATGAAAAAGACACATCAACAGAGCTGACTGATGAATCGATCAATAAATTTATAGAAAATTAACCAACAACAGTGTAAATGATTGATTATTGTTTTTGATTGATAATGGGTGGCTTTCATTGAGTAACACATGTCTGTTTTAATGAGACTCCTAAGGGAAAAATCCTCATCTGTGGTCATTAAATGATCCACCATGATCATCATGAGCACCACCATGTTCACCTTGTGTTACTTGAACAGGAGAACACACCCAACCCCTGCAGCCCTGTAGCTATGGAATTCCTACTGAGAGACGACTTGTCTCTACCTGGACAGCATTCAGTCCTACACACACATTAAGGCTGGTCTGGGTCTAATTTTATCCTGTGGGGCAAGAATCCACTTGTCCCATCCAGGATGTGTGAGGAATGAGGCAGCCTGCTGAGACCTGCCTGAGAGGAGAGGAAACACTGAGAGCTACGTGAATAGAAGAGCACTGGAGAAAGAGCTGCAGAGACTTCCTGGGAATAATCAGATTTCATCGTGTTCCTGATCTTCTGTTCGACACAGAAGAGGCAGCGGGAAGGTGAGTACTGAACACATCAGTGAGGGCAGGTCTCTGCGGGCTCTTCAGGTTAGAAGGACGTGTGCCTGGCCATACCCTGTCAGTTCTTTCATAGTCTGTTGGTAGCAGTGAATGCTGGGATAGCTTCCATCATGAAGCATCACAGAACATGAATCAGAGCTGATGTATCTTCAGTTGTTTTACAGGCACAGATCAGCTGGTGTGAACTTTTCTGATCTCATGTTGTTTGTCGTCATTGTTCACAAGCGAACCTGATTTCATCTGTTCTCTAGTTTTCTGTATCAGGTATGTTGTCTGAGTTTAACATGTGATGTCATCAAGTGATGAAACCCTGGTGTGCTTCCTGTTTCCCGTCTGTGATGTCGCCAAATCAAATGGTTCACTTTGATTTAAAGAAATGTTTCTGTGGATGAGATTTCACTGTGTGTGTGTGTGTGTATGTATGTGTATGTGTGTGTGTGTGTGTGTGTGTGTGTGTGCAGCCATCGACCACCATCAGAACAGACATCCAGCGATACCATCCACCCATTTTCTGCATTTTCTGATGCATTGATAAATAAGTCACGTACGTTAACCAATCTACGGTTGGACCCCTCGAAATGCTCATAAGATAAATGTGAGTGGTCGTAAGATGATAAATGGAGGAGGAGCTCTGCTCCATTATTCTTCCTCAGGTCTGTTACTTTATTAATTTTTGGATATTTTTATCTCTAACTGAGACGGTTAGAGGTGAAATGATAGGACCCAGCCTTCTGTCTGGTCACACTGATCGGAAAACACTCTAATCAATTACAATCGTATTTTATACACTTACTTTAATTTTCTGTGTAAAATCCTAATCTGTAGCCATGGCTTTAAAATAAAGGTAGTGGAGTAAAAACAGAGTACTTCCCTCTGAAATGTGTCAAAAGTATGAAGTAGCATGAAATACTCCAGTCGAGTACATGTACTGTAAAATAGTACAGTAGTGAGTGTTGTGCACATGATGTTGGGGAGGTTTCACAAGTCCGTCTGCTTCCTTTCATTCATTCATTTCCAACTGTGAACAGACAGTAATGCGCCCACTAAACGTCCGAACCTCAGCCCTGATGCTCAGATTGAGGACCAGATGATCCGTCAGGTCCCTGTAAAAGTCTTTGTCTAACAGTCTCCTTATCTGCAGCTTTTCTCAGGAGTATTTTGGCAAATATGTAAAACCACGTGTTACCATTGTGAAACACTGAAAACAGGAATAAGTGATGAACACACTCATTCATTCATTCATGCATCTCTCTTCCTGTCTGTGCAGGTGAACGTGTGTGTGTGTAGATGTGTGATAGTGGAGTGTGTGAGGATAAACCCCCCGCCCCCCCAGTCAGGATGAGCAGCCAAGGAGGAGGACCCAAAGACCCACAGTCAACCAATCACAGCTCTCGACCACTGCCATCTGTTCCAGAGGAGAAGAAGTCCAGAAACAAGATCATCTCCATGTTTGCATCTGAGAAAGGTGAGACATGAAGAAATTATGCACACTAATAGGAGGACGGCCATCATGCTGACCTTTGACCTTTACCTGCAGGAGGAAGGAAGAAGGACCGGGACAAGGACCGACCTGAGATCTCCTCTCCCTCTGACTTTGAACACACCATCCATGTTGGTTTTGATGCCGTCACTGGAGAGTTCACCGTAAGTGTCTGAATTAATACGCTGAAGTCTGATGTTCATACATGTGATGACTTCATCAATCATCAAGAGTTGAATATGTACCTGAAGCCAGTAGCCATTAGCATAAAGACTGGAGACAGAGGGAAAGAGCTAGCCTGTATTTAGTGGTCAGACATCATGTTAATCTATTCCTGTAACTATTTACAGGAATCCTAGTCCTTTAACAAATGTTATTGTGGCTCAGAAGCATCTAAAGTATACAGGAAATATTTTCTCCACTTGATCTAACCAAGAGGTTCGTACTCCAACACGCTAACATCACCTCAGGCTCAGATCTCCCACCGAATAACCAGAAACAAAGAATTCAAACCAGGCTTGTGTCCCAACAAGTTAAAGAGAGTCCCAAGAGACAAGAGCTTCACCTCTTCTCATTCAGCACCACAATGAAAAACATGTAGAAAAACATGTGTGACACTGAGAGCATAGAGGTGACATCTACTGTGGTAACTGTGTCTGTTCTAACAAACACATAAATGTTAAGTCCTCCTCAGGGTGAGTGTAGGGACAAACCCAACGAGCTCTCAAACCACGGATATCAGAACAATAAACTGTCCTCAGTACAGACCAAAATCTGACTACAAACATGATGCTGAGGCAAACAGCGCTTCAGCCTCTGCAGTAAACCTTCATGGGATTGATGAAGTCCTGATGACGACTGGAGGAGGTGACGTCCCAAAGAAAGTGGCACATAGACAAACACCCACTGGATGTTGTTTATGTTCAGACTGACTGTAACCTAGTTCCATTACTGCCACCAAGTGGATGTTCTTTAAGATGACCAGAGACAGCAGATCATGTTTCACAACCTGTTTTAGTCACAGCTTTAAAAGTCTGCAAAATCTCACCCCAGTCTAAAGTCTTATTATCAGTGGTTATTTGGGGTGATGTGACTTACTATTAGTATAAACCTGATCCCGGAGGATGCACCAACCTCTATCCTGTCAGGGATGGATGAGGGGCAGACACGTAGCTCCTGGTCCAGCCCTCAGTTTCTCCTGGACTGGTTCTTGATGTTAGTCTGGCTCCTAAAGCTCAATTCAGATAAATATGTCATCCAGACTGGAAGAAGAATGACATTTTAGCTACTTTAAACTATTTGGTACTCCTCCTCCAATGATATCTAAACCTGGCCACAGTACATTTTATGTCAAAAGTGTACTCCCACTCAACTAACAGCCGAGGCGTACAAAATGCATTCCACCCAAAATGCGGCATATTAATTAATAAATCTCATTTTATTATTTGGTCAAGTTTCAATGCATAATTCAAATGAAAACATGCCTAACGAAAGGGAATTCCATGGGTAGATTTGTTTTGGATTTCCTACCTGGCAGCCGTTTCCCTGCAGCTTACCGTCTCTTATGTGCGTGTCCAGATTTCGATTTCAGTAGCTCCCATCGATCCTTCTGCTCTCCAATATTTACCAGTTTTACTCTTTGTTTTTTTTTGTTCAGATACTCAACACCTTTTCCTCACACTATATGTTATTTTAGGTCATCCACGCTTCCTTGTTCTCTATGTTCTCGCAGATTTAAAACTGCTGTGCATGTGCTTGCGCTTGGCCTGGAAATCTGGGAAAGCCCTTGAGAAAGACACAATGTGCCGTTCCCGAATTTCAAAATGGCTCATTGTTTACTTTGTATTTTTCACCCTTCACTAGCCTAAAATCGGAATTGTTCTCTGTATTCTGCTGTGCTAAAAATATGACCGTTATATCAGGCTGTAGAATAGCATTCATCCTACTGAATAAAAATATCCTGGTTACTTAGAAAAATCTTCACACGCCTTGAGAAGGAGCATACTGAGTGGGAGTAAACCTTTAATGTGAGATCTTCCTGATCTCTACCAGTTGCTTCAGTGTCAACAGTAGAAAGTCTCTCTCTGACACTTTTGCACTCTTCATCTTCACTGGTGAATAAAATACTCACCCTTGCTGTCTAGTGATGGATGACTGGTTGTCAGGTGTATTTTAGGTTTTGTTTGATGATGTCATACCACATACCAGACACACAGGGAGAGGACATGATGGTTCCCAGTAGAGATGACACCATATGACCAGTAGGTGTCATTGTCTTTTCTTTGTCTGCTGGCCTCTGCAACTCTCGCTACTGAGCTACCACTGGATGATGAAGATGATGGCTCAGACTCAGAGTGATCTGGTTCTGGAGGAAAAATAATTGGAGTTCAGCAGAGAGACTTGTGTTCTCTCTGGGAGAAGCGAGTGGTCCAATAAGCCAAAAGAATTGTTGACCAACAGAATCACGTCCTGTCCACTGAATTCATATTAATGCCTTCAGGCCGGCGCTTTAAAGCTCCTCCCAGAAAAACAAACCGCTACTCTAAGTCCTTCATTCTGTCTGCTGTCAGGCTGCTAAACCTTGACAGCAGTCTCTAGAAATGCACATTTCATTAGGATTTTTATTCAACTTGTGTGTTTTTTACCCGTTTATTATTATCTATTTTTTGTTTTCTATTTATTATTTAGGGGGCACCAGTTTTCTTTACGTATTTATTTATTTATTGTCTCTGACATACCCACTCATGTCTGCTGGTTATTGAAAGTTTGTAAATGTATGTATGGTCTTGGGTGACTGTTTAAACCTAATTGCCCTTTTTGGAATAAATAAAGTTGTTTGAATTGAATTGATTTCTTTTTTAAAAGCATCATATGTTCATCTGTGAGCCTCACATCAGGTGTAAATATCTTCTTCACCTCTTCGTCACATCAGGTGACCTCTGTCTGAATGACTTGTGTGTTGCAGCTGTGGTATTCATGAATCCAGCAGTTTGACCTTTTTAATGTCATTCTTCAGGTACAAACATGTTTTATTGTTGTAGTTATAAAAAAGTTGATTAAATAAGGAGTTCCATCATGTTGTCTGGACTCCCAGATAAGAGGCCAGTCATTGATTATTACTTGTACCACTTGAGTTCACAGCGTTTTATCGTTGTTCTCTTTATGGCAGCTCTGTGTGTGTTTCTCAGTGTGTACATGTCTATGTGTTTGTTCAGGGAATGCCAGAGCAGTGGGCCCGCCTCCTCCAAACCTCCAACATCAGTAAATCAGAACAGAAACAAAACCCTCAGGCTGTCCTCGACATCCTCAAGTTCTATGACTCAACCAGTGGGAAACAGAAATATCTCAGTTTATCTGCCTTGGGTCAGTTTTCACTCCACAGAAGAATAAAATGTAAAGCTGTTACTTCTCTGACTCACTGCTCTGTCCTCACATCTCTTTCAGATAAAGACACACAGTCGGTCAGTACTTCATTCATCACTCATTCAATACAATACCCATACTGCCATTTCTGAATGACATTCTGTTTTATCTACACGTTTCCTGCTGCAGCCAGGTAAGCAGGGTACAGCCACATGCCCATCAGGTGATAAGTATGGAGACGAAGATGATGATGATGATGCACCTCCTCCGGTTGTGGCACCACGGCCAGAACACACAAAATCAGTGAGTCACTTTACATTATTTTTATTAAATTATACGGAAGTAGCTCTGGAGAACCTATTAATAATTTGATCAATAACTAGGACATTAAAAATATTAGTTATATATTATGTCCCCTTATTTACTAATTGATTTTATTGTCGTAACTCTTCATTCCAGGGTCTCGTACCTGTGATTCTGGTCTGGAAGAATAAATAGACGTGGCTAGAACAGGATTCTAACAGTACTGCTAAACCTTTTCTTTGCTGTGTTGCATCAGGTGTACACAAGGTCGGTGATTGACCCGCTCCCACCTACAGACGGAGACGCCGCCTCGAGGGCAGCAGACCGACAGAAAAAGAAGGGAGGAAAGATGACAGATGAGGAGATCATGGACAAGCTCAGTATGTGAAACACTCTGTGGAAATTATGCATCACGGGCAGAACTCCAGTAGAACTGACTTCACTGTGTGTGTGTTCCTCTAGGAACGATCGTCAGCATCGGAGATCCGAAGAAGAAATACACTCGCTATGAGAAGATAGGCCAGGGGTGAGTTTGGCCGGTTAACCGACCCTGAACTGTGTAGGGTGGATGATGATGATGTAACTGCAATAGAAAACAAAGAGGAAGAGCCTTTTTCACCAGCTCACTGTTTTTCACTCTCAGGGCATCTGGAACGGTTTACACAGCCATTGATGTTTCAACCGGACAAGAGGTGAGGCCAAAGATGATGAATATGAATGAATATAATTTATTTTCGGTTTCATACATGTTAAGAAACAAAACATTTTTTACAAAATTTTTAACAGTAAATAACCAAAAAAAAGGAATAGGCTGAAGCCCTAGGGTTATTTTTGCCTATCCTATACCATCCAAAGAATAACCCAAAACATCTGCAACACAAAAGGAAAAGAATACATATTTACATTATATTAATTATACTATACATTGTATAATCCTCAAATATTTAATAATCTAATCAATTTACATTATACTCCCCAATCATTTTACTTTTCAACGCCCTTTTGAAGCTAAACAAAGAACTTTACAATTTCAACTCATCATTCAGTCCATTCTATAGTCTAACCCCCAAAACTCATCATCAGTGGGAGACTTAAAAGAATACCTGTGATTTAAAAATGATTGTTATCACTCTTTCAACTGGGATTTTTGGGTCTGATGAAAACAGAAAACCAGATAAAATCATACATGTAGAGATATTAATCTTCATGAAAATACATACTGTAAAATACATACTTCAACATACTGTACATGAACATTCTCAACACGTTTTACAGCATAAAAGGTATACAGTGTATATGCAAATAACAAAACCGGAGAGAAAACTCTTTCACATTTCCATTACACAATGATAATAATGAATATTTACGTCTTTTTCAATAATTTACAATTACAACATTTCAAGAAACCAGTCATTTTATGACTTCAGCAACTAAGAATAAAGAGCATATTATAAAAGTAAACAAACTAGGGCTTAACCAACTCCGAGTTTATCCCTGAGCTCTGGCTTCACCAAGCCTGAGATGAGAAACTCTGAATTTTCGGTTCCAGGACAGCTGACATGAGTTGGTTCAATCAACTCTGAGTTTGTTATCCCAGAGTTAAGCTCGTGTGCGCAGATTATAAAAAGCCATCATGAATGGGGCTCAGATACTGTGATTCGCCATGGCAGCAGTGACACACTATAGCCACCATACTTCTTGCCATTTGAGCAGGAAGCTTTAATGCGCTCACGAGAGTTTATTTATAAAGAAAAAAAGAAGAGAAACGTGGCTTCATCAGAGAAGGAGAGGAAACTGGCGTGGGAGAAACTTGCTGCCTGGGTGAATGTATCTGTTAGTTTTACCGCACTTTCTATGAATATAGTGAATGAAAAGGTGGCAGAATGATATTGGACAGATTTATATTTTCTTTTATGGGCACTATGCAACTACGCAAAAGCAACTGAAAATAAAATACAAATAGGTCTACATAGTTAATCCTGGGTGGACATAGAACTCACTGGAGGAATTTTATATTTCATCTGAGAACACATTGGGATCCCCCCAACCCCTGGGATGAGCTGGAGAGGGTTGCATGACGTCTAGAATATTTTGTGTGGAATGCTGCCACAGCGACCCCCGAATCGAATAAACTTGATGGAGCCTAATATGACCTAATATTATTAGGACGTCCTCAGACATCAGTCAGGTCTCAGCATCAGATGAAAAAGCATCAGGTGATGGCTTATGTCCTCAAACCCATCTCTCCTTTCTCATTTCTGCTTCCTGTTCCATCCAAAGAATTTTCTGATGTCCATCTACAGGAGCCGATAATGTTTTAGTCAAAATAAGATCATAGGTATTATTGAGTTTAGTTTCATCATGTTTTCATAGCCTACCTCAATTCTGACACGCATGCTGACACTTGGACTACTGTGTTCATGCTGCAGTGGCTATTACTGGTGCTTCTCTCCCGTTGTTTGTTCAAGGACCATTGGAAAGTTAAAATTCTATCAGTTTTTATTCTGTCAGAATATGATAAATGATCGATTCTTTCAACTCAAAATTTTACTGGGGCACAGCAGATTTATTATGAGGCACGTGCCCCAGTAAAATGGGTCTAATGACACCAATGCCCTCTCCTCTGTCACCAACAATTTCTGGACGGAACATCAGCAGAGTCTCCACCTTCATACTTGTAGGAGTTCAGATATCCAATCTGTAACTCTGTGCCCACATCAAAAATATACTCTGAAAGACATGGCCAACGATCCTTAGTGTCGATATATACACAGACACACACACACCTTAGTGTCTCCAAAAGAGCTGGTCTGCTAAAACAAATTTACCTGACCTTCATTCGCCCTCTCTTGGAGAATGGGCAGTTTGGGGTGGGCTGAAAAAAGGCCTCTCTGAGGGGTTAGAGAGGGTCCAAAAACAATGCTGCAAGATCATCAGCATTCCACCAGCTACGCCTCCATCACTAAGTAAAGTGGTGATGAGGCCACCTCGTTCGCCCCATTTTAGGACCCACTGCTTATAAAGTGATTTTTTATATTACTGAAACTCCGGAGGAGGTGTCTTTGATTCCGGGCAGGTATTTTTTTTATTACTTTCTCCTGGCATAAGGATCTCTATTCAAAAAAACATATCAATAATCTCTGTTTTACACTATAAAAGTGTTAATGTCATGAACAAAAAACTATGAGCTTTTTTCCATGACTATGACTAGAAAACATTATTGGTATTTACAATAACGAGCTAAATCAATATGAAATATTGTTGACGAAAAAGATGAGACTAAAATGCACTTTTAAAAATAAAAACTTTACCCAAACTTCTCTTTATTTTAATCAATAAAAAAGAGGAAAAAACCAAGTTTCCCAAAATCGTGAAGACAATGACTTTGAGAATCGTAACCAAAAGCCTACAAGGCTGGTAGGTAGGGCACCTCCTCCACCCCGAGAAATCAGACAAACATGGCCTCCCATTCCACCCTAAACTCCCCAGGGCCACAGGGAGAATACAGAAAGAGTCAGTGAAATCAGACGCAAATGACCAAAAATATTGGTTTGGTCTCCACTAGATTGACTGAAATATTAATAATAACTTGATGTCTTAGAAAAGACTCAAATGTCAACACTTTTCATTAAACTAGACTAAAATACTGACGGTTTTCTTTGATACAATCAGACAAAAATGTCCGGACTTTTAAAACTGGACTAAAAGCAGGATCATGTGACAAATATGATAAAACTAATGAGGTCATTTGACTCCGGACTAAGACTAAATTAAAAATAGATGACTAAATGAACACTTCACTGAACGTTAACCAATTATATGCTGCTGTCCCGGAGACAGATTTTATATGGATGGCACCACATTTACATGTTGTTGTGTTTTGAAGGTGGCCATCAAACAGATCAACCTACAAAAGCAGCCAAAGAAAGAACTCATCATCAATGAGATTCTGGTCATGAAGGAGATGAAGAACCCAAACATCGTCAACTTTGTTGACAGGTAACAGTGAACACAGCCTAGAGACAAACACATAGTCAACATGTGCTAATTGTGTTTTGCTCAGTTTCCTGGTTGGAGACGAGCTGTTTGTGGTGATGGATTACCTGGCTGGTGGCTCACTCACTGATGTTGTGACGGAAACGTGTATGGATGAGGCTCAGATCGCCGCCGTCTGTAGAGAGGTACGTTACTTCTGCTTGATAAAACCTTCTAAGGCTGTTCAGATGTCATGACTCCAATGAAGGGCTCAGTAGTGATTTTAAAGAACGATAGAACAGTCCAGTATGACTCACGTACACCCTCTCATGTCTGCCAGTGATTCACTCATTCATCACTACTCTCAGAAGAACTCAGACTGTAGATCTGTGAACTCTGAAGAACATGTTAATGAGTCTTCCTCAGGTTTTCTTCATAGTTTGAAACCAATATTTATGTTTACTAGTAATGTACAGTTTCCTCTCTGCCTTTGCTGGCATTCTTCAGTGTTCTTTTGTTCATTAACGCCCCCTGTTGGCCAGCTGACACTTTAAGTGTCAAATGATTGGAGGGAATGTGTACCGTGTCCCACAAGTGGGTTTAGCACAAAAAACTCCAGAGTATCTTCATTTAATGAACTCATTGTTTCAGCTTTGAGTCTATATACAGTATACTGCATCATATCATCTGTGGTCCACTATAGACAGCTGTGGTCCACTATGGACAGTTGTTGACCTCTGTAGGTTTTTTGTATTTTTTCCTGCCTGCTCAGTAAACCTCTAGGGATCCTAACCCTCCTCCGTCTGCGTTCAGGTCCTCCAGGCTCTCGAGTTTCTTCATGCCAACCAGGTCATCCACAGAGACATCAAGAGTGACAACGTCCTGCTGGGGATGGATGGATCAGTCAAACTCAGTTAGGGACAGTAAACATCCACAGACATATATCCTCCCTGACTGAATATGCCTCTATTTGTTATTTGCTGTGTCCTTTTAATGTTAACTGCAGTGAGGACGATCAATAAATTGATCTAAACAGATTTTTCTTCCTGTCTTTTCAGCCGACTTTGGCTTCTGTGCACAGATCACTCCAGAGCAGAGTAAACGCAGCACCATGGTGGGAACCCCATATTGGATGGCTCCAGAGGTGGTGACCAGGAAAGCCTATGGACCCAAAGTGGACATCTGGTCACTAGGGATCATGGCCATCGAGATGGTGGAGGGAGAACCTCCATATCTCAATGAGAACCCTCTCAGGGTGAGAGTCTGGGTTGAGATAAGAACGACAGACTGGTTTGGTGTTTGTGCGTGAGAGTAAAGATTATTTCTAATATCATAAACTTTACTGAAGACAGATTTATGGTTAAGTCAGTAGGTAGGTAATCATAAGTTCAAGCAAACGTTCTGAATGTAGCAGGTGAGAGCAGCTGGTAGCAGTTAGCAGTTGGTAAAAATTAGCAGCTAGTAGCAGTTAGTAGCTGGTAGTAGTTAGCAGCTAGTAGCAGTTAGCAGCTGGTAGTAGTTAGCAGCCAGCTCAAAGAGGAAGAAAATTGACCTAAATTGGAGAGACAGCTTAACATTTAATTATTATTAATTAATTATCACATTTGATCATTATGAACAATAATCATCATTATTGATTATCCATCAGATGGTACAGTCTATATGAATGAAATCATTTCCAGTTTTTCTTACTGTAATGCTCTTCTGGCTTCAGGCTCTCTATTTAATCGCCACTAATGGGACTCCAGAGCTGCAGAGTCCAGAGAAGCTCTCTCCCATCTTCAAATCGTTCCTGTCCCGCTGTCTGGAGATGGACGTGGAGAAACGAGGGTCCAGCAGAGAGCTACTGCAGGTACAAGAGGCCAACACAGAATCAATCAATATGTCAAACAGAAGGCCTGCTCTCATTCTAAATACATCTGGATCGATCAATATGTCAAACATTAGTACAATTATTATAGTCTGTCCATCTCTCTATCTGTCTATTTTCTACCTGTCTGTCTCTCTACCTGTCTGTTTTTCTACCTGTCTATCTCTCTGTTTGTCTCTCTACCTGTCTTTCTCTCTACCTCTCTGACTCTCTGTCTGTCTCTCTACCTGTCTGACTCTCTGTCTGTCTCTCTACCTGTCTGACTCTCTACCTGTCTCTCTACCTGTCTCTTTTTCTACCTGTCTGACTGTCTACCTGTCTGTCTCTCTCTCTGTCTGTTTTTCTATCTGTCTATCTACCTGTCTAGCATCCGTTCCTGAAGCTCTCCAAGCCTCTGTCCAGTCTCACTCCTCTCATCCTGGCAGCCAAGGAGGCGATGAGGAGCAACCGCTAAACTCCAGTCTGTGAGGACCAAACCAGTCAAACCAGTCTTCATCTTGTACTGGTCTATGTGTGGGCCATCAGGGCCATCAGCCTCCCAGTGTTTGTGACAAACTGTCTCTCCATTCTGCCCAGTGTCTCTGTGCTGGTGCTGTGTGTCTAAAACTGCCCTGGGCCACAATGTTTGTCTATTTGTTGCAGTCATTATGTTTGTTTTGATGTTGACTCTAAATATAAATGATTGGTATTGATTGATTATTGATTCCTACAGTGGCTGGGTCATGTTTCTTCTGAAAACCTTTTAAGAATAAGTGAGGGGGGCGTGGTGCATGATGTGTTTAATGAATGAACAATCTGTATAGTGATTGGTTGACAGGTAATCAGTCTGTTTCAGTGAAATAAAACCTATTGATTACAGCAATCATTTTCCAGCATGTTTTTTCAGTGCTGCACATTTTGTCTGGTTCCTCCTGAAGACCATCTTTTCATCTTTGTTGGTGAGCTGATTGGATCTTTATCAACCTCCCAGTCATCAAAATATGATTTTTCAGGATCATGCTATAATTTGTGTCTTTCTGGCAGCAGGTTAATACGAACAGGTTCTCTGGAGCGACTGTCAGGTGAGTCTTCAGTTGTGTATGAGAAAATATTTCACCAGTTTGCATTCTGTGTACCAGATAAAAGATTTCTTCATGTTGACAGATATAGAGACTGGAACAACTGTTAACTATGTGCCCTCTGACAAGGTCCAGAGAGTTTGACCAGTATCTCACTGGGATTAAACCAGTCCAGTAACTGGAGTGAGATCTAAGTCTGTTATACATGAAATCTTATTTTGTAACAGTAGATGAAAATGTCCAGATTCTCTCTGTGAATGATTTAAATACTTTGATTTAAGATACACAATAAATACACATGTTTATATATAATATAAACAGGAAGTCTATATTTAACATCTATAATATAAATATAAAGTCTATATTTAACATCTATAATGTAAACATGAAGTCTATATTTAAAATCTGTAATATAAACATGAAGTCTATATTTAACATCTGTAATATAAACATGAAGTCTATATTTAAAATCTGTAATATAAACATGAAGTATATATTTAACATCTATAATATAAACATGAAGTCTATATTTAACATCTGTAATATAAACATCCAATTGGTTGTGGACCCTGTCCCAACTGCTTTCAGACTCTCAATAAACCTATGTTTACAAAAATCAATGGATACATTAAATGCATTGTCTTCATTCTCTTTTAGATGAATTATATGTCTAAAAGGATTAGCAGATTATCAAATTCTGTTTTATGTTTTTCAGTGTCATAATGGTAACAATGTTTAACACATCGATTATCCAGCATCCTCTTCTCCCTGTATTAACATGACCATTACATTGCACTCTAATGGACACCAACCAGATTATTAAAGTAGGGATTAATTCTGCCTCATGACAAAATCAACCATATTGTTTTACTTGGAATGTTTTTTTTCCTTCCGAACTTATTCACAGTTTGTGAAGATGTGGTACAATGATAATTGTTCCCTTTGCTCCAACAATGAGCTAAAAGATTTGATGAAAGTGAAAAATACAGAAATCCCCATGAAACATTAATTATGGCATATAAGATGTATTTCATTTTGTGGTCAATTCAAAAGCATTTTTCAAAAGATGTGGAAACATTCTGAAGTCGGAAGGTGATGAAACAACAATGAGTCTATTTTTTAAGAAAAACAGCAAACAGAAGAAACTATAACTACTGCAGTAGCAGTAGAGTAGTACTAGACTAATGCAGTATTTATGTTGCAGCAAACTTTAAACCCTGTTGGCCTACAAGACAAAATATAGACGACATTTAAAGTATTTTACTATAACATCTTTTACTGAATGGTTTATTTCAATTAATGTGTGTTAATATAACTAACAACAATACTTGCAATCAGTGTCAGTCAGATTACTTCTAAAATGGTATCAATAATTCTTATTGATTACTGCTGTTATTAATGTTCAGAGTAGTTGAACATTAATAACAGCAGTAGTCAATAAGACTTATTGGCACGACACCTGGGGGTGATGAATGTGTTGTCAGGACATCACCTCACAGCGTCATGATGAAAGAAAAGAGTACAGAGCCAATCGAAGGATGTTCAGTTAAATAATCAATAGTGAAATAAAAATCATTGATTAGGACTACCTATTTTTGGAAAAAAAGGGAATGTTAGCTATTTGTGGGCAAAATCCCCCTCCTTGTAAGAAAAACAAAGAACATTGGTGTGTTTTCATTTCACCTCTGATATATAATCGATGCTGTATTTACACAATCTAAAATAAAATTTTAAGGGCAGGACGGTGGCACAGTGGGTAGTGCTGTTGCCTCACTGTAAGAAGGTCCATGGGTTCAAATCCACCTGAGGACCTGGGACTTTTCTGTGTGAAGTTTGCATGTTCTCCATGTGTCTGTGTGGGTTTCCACTGGGTTCTCTGACTACCTCCCAAAAACAATATAGGTGAATTAGTGACTCTAAATTGACCATAGGCGTGAATGTGAATTATTCTCTTTCTTTCCATGTGGCCCTGCGATGAACTGGTGACTTGTCCAGGGTGTTGTGAATTTCCCCACTGTGGGACTAATAAAGGTATATCTTATCTTATTTTATCTTACCCCGCTTCACGCCCAAAGTCAGCTGGGATAGGCTCCAGCCTGCCTGAGACCCTACACAGGATAAGCGGTAACAGAAAATGAATGAATAAAATAAAATTTGGGCTTTTTGTCTAGAAGTAGGTGAAAATAATTATTTTAGCCATTAGCTGCATTCACTCCCATTCATTTAGGACTCCTTCTAGAGCGCCCTCTAGGTGACTTACAGCTGATATTGGTACAAGCTGATATTGGTACAACAGAGTTATCAAGGAGTGAACAAGTTGTGTGTAGAGGGGCTTAATTACATCAAACTCAGAATTTAGATGTTACATTGTTTTAAGGGGGGCCATGTGACCACGTTGACAATGCTGTCCAGTCAGGAGACGCTTGGCCAATGCCAAAAAAAGCACTAAAAGACATGAGACAGGGTGTGGATGCACCTTTTGGAAAAGGGGAAGGAAAAGCTATAATCAAAAAGAAAACATCAGAACTGTGGCAGAAAATATGGGATGAGGACAGTAAGGGCAGAACATACCACATCATTCAAAAGACAGTCAAAGCACAGGGTATCAAAGGCAGAAGTAGAAGAGAGGAAGAAGTGTTAACGAGATTAAGGTTTGATCATACAGGGTTAAACAAGACACTGTTTTTATTCAGTAGGACAAATTCACAAGAATGTATACACTGTAATATAACTGAAAATGTTGAACATGTACTATTGCATTGTGTTAAATATAACGAAGACAGGGGACGGTTGCAATGAAGGGTGAGAAAGGCAGGACGAGACTGGGATTTGAAGGGAATACTGGGAACCAATGGAGACAACGTAAGGGAGACACAGAAAGAGGTTATAGATTTCTTAATGCACACTGGCTTACTAGATAGAATACAGCTTAATTATCTAATTTAATGTAGTAGGGTGTTTATTTATTTTATTAAATTTTTTTATTAAATTTTATATATTTTTTAAATTTGACTATGTAAACTGGATCCGGTTTTCCGTGCTCCGATACAGTAGATGGCGGTATGCACCTAAAAGCTGATATTGCAATCCGCCAAAAAACACAGGGAAGAAAAAGAAGAAGAAGAAGAAGAAGAAAGAAGAGACGCGTGGCCTGAGGCCAGTGGGCGTGGTAGAATTCTGACGTATCCTTCCTCGTTGTGTTCACTGGATGAGGTCGAACTGGAGGGAAGTGGTCGTCGCTAAAAAGAGTAAAAACATAAGAAGAGAGCAGAGAGCTGGTAAGCTGGTAAGAGATCGAATGTTAGCTCTCAGATCTATTTACACATATTGATATCTATAATGCTAACGATTGCCATGCCGCCATCACGGCCCTTCATTTGCTAGCGGTGGCTAACGTTCACCGCCTGTTAGCAGGCCGCTGGGACTGCAACACATTGACCCAAAGATCTCGAAATACGGTTCTCTGGGTTAGCTAGCCGGCCAGAGACCGCCACGTAATATGTCCCGTTTAATAGAATGGGGGTTGTGTTTGTACGTAGTGAAGTTTATACATTAATATTGTGACGTGTTTAGTCGAAACTGGTTGTGAAACTCTCCGTTGTTATCAGTGTTGATGCTGCTGGCTAGCTTGCTAATGCTAGTAACGTAAACGCTGGTCAGGCCTCCACGCGTTTCCACACCACCATGCGAAAATAAGAAATAAAATGTACTGATAAAACTGTATGATTCAGATGAGAACGTTTAACTGTCTATATAGTGACGTAATGTTTCGCTATCATTGTTTTGATGGTAGCTAGTCTCGCTTTAATGTTAGCATCAGTTTAACTTGTCCGGATTAAACCTAACCTATCAGGGTTAACTGTAACCTTTAGAGCCAGCGCCTGTCAGCTTTAATGGTAATCCCTAGGACAGGGGACTTTAGACGTTTTTTAGGGGCGTATGGGACCGCCGCCATCTTAGAGGACAAACAAGGATAAACAGTAGAGCCGAAAGGGAGAGATGATATATGATGATAATGCACATGAGCTGCAAACTTGTTTAGCGCAAGTTGAAAAATTGGGTCCTGTGTATTTTTTTTCACTTTGTGACTACTTGCTGCTTTTAAAATAAAGTGTATTTGTAAAGATTCATGATTAAAATTAACAGACTATTCAACTATCTTCTATTAATACAGCAGGAAAAGAAACAAGTGCTCCTGTAGCAGCATCCTGTAATAAATAAATATACTTCAGCATATCAGTGACTAAAACTAAATCGTTGTTATTGAGCCATTCTTCTGCTACGTTCTGCGACAGATCAGACACATTTGGAAGTATGATTAAAAAGCCTTCCTTTTGAAAGTAAATGAAATGATAAAGCTGTTCATCTGTTTGAAAAGACATTAGGAGGATAAAAGGAACAGGATCTTTAAAAAAATGTAATCTTTAGCCCCATTCACACAGCCTTTTCAATGTGGGCCTAGTTCACCTTAATTCCGCCCTGACGTTCTGTGTGAACGCAATGTCTGTTTGTTCCACCTCTGTGCCGGCTGGAGAGGTAGCAAAGCAACAGCGGCAAAATGTACATCTGTGTGAACATGAGGTGGAATGGCCGGATGGAGCTGTGACATTTGACGATGAATTATGAGTGCGGCCCAAACCAGACTTAGAAACCAGCTAGTAGCAGTTAGCAGCTAAGAAGAAGAAAATCAACGTAAAATGTCTTCAAATTGGAGAGACGGCTCAATGTTTGGCAGCTCCTCTAATTAGAGGACAAGATCAATGTAACAGGACGGTAAATCGTTTTTTGTCATGTTAATCCATTCTTTACAAAGCGCTGCTCGGCGCATGTGTACTCTAGACCCCAACACTGCCGTGTTTAACGTCACACCTCCTTTATTCGTGGAACGCCTGCACGTGACATATACCGGAGTGGCGTTGTTCCCCCCTAGTATTAGTCAGTGTGAACAAAAACGGTGTTGTAGAGAAGGGAGTTTGTTGCACTGTTGCATGATCTCTGTGTGGGAGAGGCTTATGTAATGTAGGATTTCACTTGAGGTGAAGCTTGTTAAACAGACAGACACAGTAGATGTTGCTGCCGGCAATGAGGAAAACAATTTCGATTGCGCATTTTATGATCACCATTTACATGGAAACTGGCATTTTTGTACCCAAGCCATAAAATGTAATCCTATGGGGGAAGTAATGAACATAAACATGAAGCAGTTGTTTTCTCCACCTACAGACTGATAATGTTATGAAGTGTGTGACAACATAAAGGATCCTACAGAGAGACACCTGTGCCTGTTTACCTCAATTTCAGTAGAAAATGAACTGACTGGTTTCCATGGTTTTAGTCCCTCTAGTTGTATGATTGTTCTTTGTTCAATGCGTTTCTTTGTTAGGATTAAAGTCATGAATGGGACACATACTGTGATCTGACAGAGGGATGATAATGGTGAAGATGGTAATTGTATGTGTTTCCTCCTTTAGCCTTGAGCTTACAAAATGGCAATCTATCCTCGAGGGCTAATCTTCTTGGTTTTTTGGATATTGAAAGTTGTCCTTTGTTACTGATTTTTATTTGTCTCTGCTGTGTGTGTCATTGGCTCCTGTTGCGCTGTCTGACTGGCAGTTGAGGAGTAGTGGAGATCTCCGTTCATCCTTTTTTTCTGGTTAAACCAGCAATAAGCAAATGTTAATGGTATGATAACCATCAAATTTTACATTATTATTTAGTCAAACCTCTAGTTCGAATCCGGTAACAGTTGCAGAGGCCTATAAAGCTCTCAAACATTTAGAATAAAAAAAATCGGCAGGTCCTGATCTTGTGGAGCCTGATTTCTTCAAGCTATCAGCTGATTTTATTGCCCCACCTTCAAGACATCTTTTGAATCTCTCTTTGGACACTAATTAAATTGCTCTAACATGGAAATCTGCCCTTGTTCTTCTGTTATTTAACAAACTTAGTGAATTTGGTTGTAAGCTCCTGCCATGATAAAAAATACTCTGTAGTCATTCGTGTTGCTGTCTGCTAATGACATCATGTATCACACTCTCCTCCCTCTTGTCTAACCTTAGTCAGTGCATCCTTGTGTACTTAACAGCCTATGGTAGAAACCGGTAGTCCTAGGAGCCCAGTGGCTCTACTGAGCTGGCCACATTGTTCCTGTTCAAAATCCCTTTGATTACGAAAGTTACAAAATAGACTATATCTTTTCCTATGACAAAACACTTCAAGGTCAAGATAGAAGCCTCTTGTGTTCTCGATTTGGCCCATGGGCTGCAAATTAGTGTCCCTTAATCTAAAGTGGCACCCTCTTTGAATCAAGTTATAGAGCTCCTGCAGGAAGCTTCTCAGACATGGCAGCTTTAAAACTAAAGTTGGCCTTAAATGCAAAAAAGAGCAAATATATGATCTTCAGTCTTTGTCGCTCTGAAGCTGTTGATTTCACTTTTTGGACATTAGAAGGTTGATGTATAGGATGTTATTTATATATAGGAAGTTGGTTGAATATTTAGGCATATGGCTTGATGAAAAGGCTTTTAATTTGCAAATTTATCGAATCATAAAAGCATAGTCCTAAATTGGGTTTTGTCTTTGGTTTAAAATTTTTTTTTCCCCATTCCAAGCCGCAAAGAAAATTGTGCAAAGCTGTCCCCTCTCTGAAGACCTCTAAAGGTATTTTACATACTGCCCTGAAGGAAGCATGCTTCTGTTTTACATTACTTTAACCTCAGCTAGGCAGTCGTATGGTTTTCTCTGGTATGGTCTCTTTACTCCTCTTTTATTCTTTGTTTTGTGTAGTTTATATTCAATTCAATTTCAATTCAATTTATTTTTACAGTGCCAAATCACAACAAAAGTTGTATCAGGACACTTTCCAAAAAGAGCAGGTCTAGACTGACTTTTTACTCTAAAGAGACCCAACACTCCACCATGAAGCAAGCACTTGGCGACAGTGGCAACAAAAAACTGCCTTTTTTAAAAGGCAGAAATGTTGAGCAGATCTGAGACTCAAGGTTGGCAGCCCTCTGCTTTGACCGTTTGGGGTGAGAGAGACAGAAAGAGAGAGATTGGGAGAGAGAGAGAGACAGAGGGAGCGGGAGAGGGGGAAAGGGAGGGAGTGGGGGACAGGGACACAGACACGTTCAACCACAATAACAATAACAGCTATTATAATAGAGAGATTACAGTTTGTAGTATTTATAATAACTACTACAATAACACTGATAATGATAATATTGATAATGATGTTGATGGTAATAGTAAGAGTAATAATCATAATGGTGATGATGATGATGATGATGATGTCAGAGGGTGTCAACCATAGTCCCAGCAGTAGATCGGTCCACGGTGACCTGCGGGATGAGGGAGCACAAAGACTCCTGGGGAGAAGTCACCTGTATGCACCACTTATGTGCTCTATGATGTTATCTATGCTTCCATCTTGACCAGGACTCCCTGGAAGTAGAGACCTTGTATCTCAGAGGGACCTTCCTGGATAAATAAATTAAGCTTTATATTTACACGTTTGAAGTCCCTAGCTATAATGAAAAATCCATGGAAGTGACACAACAATGATGGTGGTAGACGTGGGTCATTCATACAGTGAAATGATGATCGGTTCTTCTTCCTGTACTCAGTAGCTCATCTGGTCGTTGTGTGTATGTTTTGTTATATCAAGAAGGTTTGTCTGCCTCATTGACTCAGTCATGTGACTTGTTTGAACCTTTCAGCCTCTGGAGCGGTGACGTGTCTTCATGGCAGTTCGTCGAGGACACATTAAGTACTTGCAAGTGAGTATGAGATCAGCTGATACTGTGTGACGTCAGTTAGCAGTGGGATCAGATGTTTATGATGATGTAATGAACAGAGAAGATACAGAAACACAATGCTTAAAACTGGACAGAATCTTGTTAGTTTAAACCAAATCGTCATTGGAAACACTCGTCTATTATTATTTAATGTTGCTTTATAGTGAGGTAAAAGAAACCACAAGCTGTTAACTGGTTTAATACTGGACTCTGGTCCAGTGTATCAAATCCACCAGAACGCACAATCACAACCTCGTCCAGCATGAATGGACCTGTGTGGGTTGATCATGATTGTGTGTTGATTTTGTGTGTTTTTACAGAGAAATCTCTCTGTAGACCTGTAATAATCATTAGGTACAGATTGCAGGGGTTGCAGCGGTTACCGGTTTTAAGTTATACCATGATATAAAATTTGATGGATTTCATAACATGTACATTTACTTATTACATGTTTGATTAAAAAATGAAGGGAGAATCTCACTGGCTGTAAATATATCTTGCCTGTAAGACTGAGAATAAGGCTTTCAGATGAGCTGTAATCAAGTTTAGGTTTAGGATTTGTGAATAAATAAACTCAAGTTAAAAGTTGGTTCTGCTCCACCTCCTCAGCTGGTGTGTTATGAGTATTAGACCCAATCCCAAATCACCCCTTACCCCTACCACTTCGCCCTAACCCTCCGTTTTGTGCGTTCACACATAGGGTAGGGCGTCCCGATTCTTGTTGAGACAGAGGAAGGGCAAAGTGCGAGGGCTATATGACCCTCCAAACGGAGGGTTTTCAGAGGCACACTTCAAACAGAGGGGTAGGAGATATCAGCCAGAATTCCTTGTGAATCATCAGCAAAATCATGGCAAATGTTTCAGAGGCAACAAAAAAACCATCAACCCACAAATGTGTTTTTTTGTTTAAAAATTATGATGACCGTCGGGTCATATTAGTTAACTGCCGTTTCAAATATGTATTATCGACATTTTCTTTATAACAAAAATCGCTAGTTGTGTGTGTGTGTATCTGCTGTCTCCGGCCAAATTATAATGTTTTGTGGCTGATTTGTGCATTTCAGTGCCACATCTTGACATATTTCCTCCTTTTGATGGCATATGACACCCGAAATTTATCCGAGAGCAAATCATCGTCCAGATTACGTAAAAAAAAAGTGATTTCCGAACACTGCTATTTGAGTATGAATGACAGTTTTTTTTTAATACGTCTATTTTTGGACGCTATATCAAGTTGTGTATGCGCTACAGCTTTATCATCCTCGTAAAGGATTGGAAGAACAGTTACCACTAAATAAAAGAAACCATCTTCCATCTGCACTGGAATTCTTAAAGGTCGTCTTTTAATAAAAAATAAAAAAATGGTGTGGAACCGGCGTTCACCCATGCCAGGGCAGAACCCCAAGCACACAGAGAAGAATATTCCAGAGCATGTATGAAGCGCACAATCTCTGTTGTAACAGGAAGACGAAGGAAGGGAAGAAAGAAGTGTGTAAGATTAATCGTAATCCGTGAGACTTTTCCTCTGTGTGTCAAACAGTTTCTGACTGCAGTAGAAATGTTGTTTTTAAAGGCTAAAAACCAACAAATATGGACAGTAGCAGAATAATTGGTTCGATAAAAACATGTTCTGAATTTTGGGAATCTTTTTTCGGCTGTGTGTTTTTTGGCTTCAACTGTCATGTCTGACCTTTTTGACTGCAACAGTTGGTGGAGTTGATCCAACCCTGTTCACCATCCACCACATGCTTCTGTCAGACAAACGGCTGGAGACACCGCTGACTTGTCCTTTAACAATGTTTTATTAACAGACTGCACAACATCAACATGAGCTCTTAGCAAGTAACACTGGAGAAGTCTCAACCAACCTTGTTGATCACTCAAACAATGACATGTAGCCACTAATTCTTGCTCTCTGATTGGCTAGGCAGCATGTCAGTCTACAGTATTACCCAATACCATGACAGCTTCCCTTCAGCCCGTTTCCTTTTATTTGATATTCTACTGCTAAGCCCTACAAACAAAAGTTTCACGGTGCTCAACCTCTGTGATGAGAACCTTTAACTCACACTCTGCAAACTGCTTTCTTCTTAGTACTCATCATCATCTTTCCCGCACTGATAGTCCAACAAAGGCTCCTTAACAATGTCAGAATATTCATGAGCGATTTAGCATTGACCATTTATGGATGATTGTGGGACGACACTGAGAGGAGTAGTGATGACACTGGGTGGAGACTACTCGCACAATTCACCTCATGTTGGTATTTATAAAGAGAAGACTGCGTACAGGTGTGCAACACAAGGTTTTATAGATCTGAATATTTTCTTGTCCAAGTACATTCTAAGGTCTGTGCGTACAAATTGTTTATGGATGGAATCTACACTCAGTTTTTATAAATGAGGCCACTGGTGTGAGCTTTCTGCTGTAATTGTTTCTGATTGGATGAGAAAGTTAAAAATGACAAGCTGCTATAGCGTTGGTATCTTTACTTGATATCATCTGTCAATCATAAGGGTAACATAATTTTCCGTCTATCAGTTGATGGTCTAGTTCTACATGCTTTGTACTTATCTGGCTCTGTGTTTTGGGCCCACCTGGCCGGCCTGCAGGAGGTGTATGACATGTCAAACGGTTACGAAGACCACATGGGAGGGGATGAGGGGAAGGACACAAAGACAAACCTGATCGTCAACTACCTGCCTCAGAACATGACGCAGGACGAGCTCAGGAGCCTCTTCAGCAGCATCGGAGATGTGGAGTCCGCCAAGCTGATTCGAGACAAATTGGCAGGTATGATAAGCTCTGAAACAAGCTCATCTGACAGACCAGATCAACACGTAAACACATTTGATCTGAAATAGGCAAAGAATAGCGCTGCAGATTTGTGGTTCCATCGTCTGAACGGATCAGTGGTAGTTCAAAGAGATTATTGATCTCACACTGATTGTCACATGACCTTAATTGACAGGAAGTCTACTAAAGGCCTGTCCTCTGTGCTTTAAGCTTTAGTTTAATGTTATCTCATTGTTTTCCTGCTTCACTTTTTATTTATTGTAAATCTGCAGACT
This sequence comes from Chaunax sp. Z400, assembly GCA_037577475.1. NCBI lineage: Eukaryota > Metazoa > Chordata > Actinopteri > Lophiiformes > Chaunacidae > Chaunax > Chaunax sp. Z400. Next base: position 47,072 of record CM075194.1, on the reverse strand, counting down.
GTTTGTTGGTTTAGCTTAGCATGCAATCTTAACATTTGTTTTTGTTTTGAAATATTTCTTTGTTTGCAGATTTTTTAAACTATACAACACTTTTTTGTTTTATTTTATTGTTTTCCTTTTTTTCTCTAGGCCACAGTTTAGGGTACGGATTTGTAAACTATGTTAACCATAGTGATGCAGACAAAGCTATCAGTACTCTGAATGGACTAAGGCTACAGTCCAAAACTATCAAGGTAACGTGCAACAAGGTGTTCTATAATTCTCAAACCAACGATGTCATGTCTTTAACTCTGCTGTGGCTCTTGTGCTGTCCGCTAACTAGCTAGTACATGTCAGCCCGACCAACTGATATTTCCTGTCTGACATGTCTTTTGAGCCTGACTTATTTTATCTGAAACATTCTCTCAGTGTTTATCCCTAAAACATACCTTCTCCGTCAGTTTGTTCTCCTACTTTTATGCTTTTGAGTCAGACTGAAGACTTGATACCAAAACCCACTATGGTGACAATTTGCTAATCAGATCACTTTATTTTTTGGAACTTTTTAGCCCTAGATTATTTTATTTGAATAAATGGATAAAAACCTGTCAGATGAATATGATGATTGTTATACATGTCTCTGCATTGTTGAATCATTAACAGTTTGATACATGCTAGTCCGAGTACTTTGAAAGTTTCAGAGTTGTAATCCCACTCTTGTTTCTTGCTGTTGCCAGGTTTCATATGCTCGGCCCAGCTCTGATACAATAAAGGATGCCAACTTGTATATTAGTGGGCTGCCAAAGTCCATGACCCAGAAGGACGTGGAGGACATGTTTTCACGTTATGGCCACATCATTAACTCTCGTGTACTTGTTGATCAAGCTACAGGTACGGCAGGTGAATGACTTCCTTGCTTTTCAACCATTCATTGACAGATAGGGTATTGTAATTATAGAAGCATCTGCTCATGTCACAATAGGCAGTAACCAGCTGCCCTCTTGTACACAGGTGTGTCCCGGGGCGTGGCTTTCATCCGCTTTGACAAGCGGGCAGAGGCAGAGGATGCCGTCAAAAACCTGAACGGCCAAAAACCACCTGGAGCCCCTGAGCCACTCATTGTGAAATTTGCTGCCAACCCAAACCAGACAAAGAACACACAGATAATTTCTCAGCTCTACCATAACCAGTCCCGACGCTTTGGGGGGCCACTTCACCACCAAGCACAACGCTTCAGGTCAGATGGGTTAAACATAGTCCTTAATTCCTAACTGCTAACCCACCAGACTTGCTCTACAGGTCAGGTGGGTTAAGGGTCAGTCCATATAAACTCAATCAATTGTGAAAAAAGTTCCCACCTAACCCGCCCCCTGAAGCAGATTATTTTTCTTCGACAATAACTTTACTTTAACAAAGTTATGCAAAATTTGACCTTCATACTATGAATATTTTCAGAGCCCTTGAAGTACACAGGGGTGGGTTGATTTCACTCTTCTTAGTTTGCAGTATGTTTTCAGCATTTTTGAGTGCTCATAACTTCATCAGTCCAGGACCCACATGAAATTTTCAGGGAGGAAAAATCCATTTGAGTTCTGTTAAACCAAATCTATTTTACATCCACCCCAAGTTAGTCTAAAGCCAAAATCCTGTTTTTGTTCAGCACTATTTTCTATAGCCAACTATCTTATGGCTGTGGAATAGAGAAAAACATTGGTGGATCTTGGACAGATTAGATTAGATTAGATCAACTTTATTTCATTTCACATAGTACAGGTACTAAAATGCAGTTTGGCATCTAACCAGAAGTACAGAAGCACTAAAACGCAAATATACGTATTTAGAATAAATACACTGAATGTGCTATGGATATGTTCAGTATAAACAGTAGAGTGATATGATACAAGTATATACAGTGTGGATGTATTAAGTATAGTGATTATAATGGAGGGTTGTTTTTACCAGGGGGCAGAGTTCGCCAGGCAAACAGCCCTTGGGAAGAAACTGTTCTCGAACCTGCTGGTGTGAGTTTGGAGGCTCCTGTAGCCTTTCGACCTTCTGAAGTCTACAATGAGCTCACACACATTGAATGACATTGAACAAACAAGTTCGGAGCATTAGATGCTTGTTTTAGAGTCTTTTAAATTCTACTCTGAAGTGTCCTTGCTCTGTCAGGTCAGCCTGTTTCCGTCCATCAGATTATGAATGGGGGTGATGTTGTGTAATCTTGGTATCCAACACTTGTCTTTTCTATGGGACCAGAAAAATGATTAGGACCAGTGAAAATAAAGCCCTTAAATGAGAACTAAAGTCTCTTTTAGGCTGAACTGAGCTTAACGCCCACTTAAAAATGGAAGCGCAAACTTCTTATCGTAAAAAAGAAATCACATTACAACTGATATTCATATGTTCATTCACATTTATGCTTCCCAAAATTCAGTGGTAAAGCTCCACATTGATTTGTCAATGCCACACCTGGTTCAGATCAGTAGAGATCCAGTATCTGCACACCTGTAGATCTGTTCATCCTCCTCTGACCAGTAAGAAATTTTGGATGAAAAGAAGGAGCTGCTCTCCAAGGCTGAATGAGTCAAAACCATACCAGAAGTTTCCAGCCAGTTTTAGTCTGAACTCATGAGAGGAAATATTTCTCTCACCCGAATCTGTTTCGATACTATAAAATGTGTTCAGTCCTCCTGGAGGTCCACTTTGAAAATGTCCAACTTCGTCTGAAAGACTGACAGCTGCTTGTTTCACGGTATACAATGGTATAAAGTCTGACAGTCAATCCAGCATGAACATCTGGTTATTACCGGTATTAAAACGAAGGGAGAATCTCTGTTCCTTCTCGACTGCCTGTCAGACAGCACAAAGAGAACTATTGGCGCTAACAGCAAAGAGAAGACAGGCAGATGTCACTGATCCCCATCCCCCCTAAAAGAAGTAAAATCTAATAATAATATTCTAATAACGTTTTTTTATTTTCTACAAGTACAGTTATTGAGGTAAACAGTCGCATTCGTGTCTCTGTAGGACACATGCATCTTTTTGGACAGTTAATCGATAATAGATATTATGATTAACTGTAGCCGTAAAATGATTGGTTGTTAAATTGATAAAGAAACTGCAGTTCAATTTCAGTGTTACTAATAACTTCTTAACTTTCCAGGTTTTCCCCCATGGGTGTTGATCACATGGGCGGGATGGGAGGAGTCAGCGTCCCCGGGAACTCCACCAGCGGTTGGTGCATCTTCATCTACAACCTTGGCCAGGATGCAGACGAGAACATCCTCTGGCAAATGTTTGGCCCCTTCGGTGCCGTCACCAACGTCAAAGTGATCCGCGACTTTAACACCAACAAGTGCAAAGGTTTCGGCTTTGTTACCATGACAAACTATGAGGAGGCGGCCATGGCCATTGCCAGCCTGAATGGCTACCGGCTCGGAGACAAGATCCTGCAAGTGTCCTTCAAGACCAGCAAGGGTCACAAGTAGAGAGAATTGGACAATCAGAGCTGAACTGCAGCAGCCGTTTATTACAGCATCTGCTTGAGTTTTAGTGTATTGACTTAAATGTTCGCTGTTCTGCACCTTCGTTTTGTCCTTCATCTTTATACTTATGCTTGAGGTCACTCAGTAGTTTTAATGTTTATGGAGGCGATGGAGAAGAAGCAGTTTAACTTTGAGAGTTCTCTTAAAAAGCTAAAATACTGTCTGTGTTGAGATAAATGTTCTTAGCAACGCACTGAAAATATGAAACCTGTCGACATTTGATTGGATCATTTACTCGACTAAAGGTGAGACAGTATTTTACCATCTCCAGACGTTTCTGTTCTGGGTCCTCATCATCAATAGGAATTGATGCCTTAAATGATAATCCAGTAACACCAGTCATTGTCTAGAGGTAAAGCACTTTTAGCCAGTCTGTTTTAAGCTGCCATGAATATCAGTCTGTTAATTTGACCTTCGTAGCAGGTTACGACATGACCAGCTCTGTTTCTGTTATCCCTGTGTCAGAAGTCCTTTAGTTTTGGGACAGTCCTGTCGAATATGAACCACAGTAATTGAGTCTGGAATTTAGATGGACCAACGGCAGGAGAAACATTAACCCCACAAGTCTTTTTTTTTTTTTTGGAACATTTTTTTTTTTCTTACAGATTTTCGTTCAACTGTACGTTACCAACTTTTTAATGAGCATCAGAAGTTTGGAGAGAGATCTAGCAGCCTTTGTTTATGACTTAAATTAAGATTTGATTTCTTTTCATTATTTCTTTGGGTTGTTCCTCCTTGAGCATAAACCATTAAATTTTATTTCCTTTTGCTGAACTTTTTGTTTGGTTTCTTTCTTTTTAGATTTAATTTGGGGTTTTGTTCTTTTACTTTTCTAGATGTTAAATCTGCAGTTCTGATAAAAGCTCTGCGGTCAAAGACCGAGTTATCGAGTGTTTCACCGTCAGTCTTAAACCAACACTTTATGGACCAATATTAGTTTAAATAATGTTATTTAACCTGAACAGAGACACTTGAAGGAAAGCGACTGTCCAGCAGACATTTCATGAAGCATCTTTAATAAATTTCCTGATGTGATAACCACATAAATAGCAACCTAAAGCTGTCTTATAAACAGTTAACGGTTCAATGCTGGGTGTGTTGATTGACATCTGGCCTGTATTTGTCGCTCCAGTGTAGCTTTGAATGTCAGACCAGATGATGGTGCATCAGTGACGACCAGTATAAACCAGTAACATTCCAATTTAATCCAACCACTCCTGTGTGAAACATTTGTTAATCCTTCTAGAAATTATATCACAGGGCATATTTTGAAAGATGAATTTGGTAGGTGTAGCACAGATGCTGTAGTTCTTGATTGAACCTGATCACATATTGATCAGAAGAACAGTTTTGTCAGACTCACTAGTAGAGAGTAAATGAGTAAACAGTTGAACCATGTTTCCCCTGATGCTTCGTCTCCAGTCTCTGTCCCCTGTGAAAAGATTAAGATTTCAGTCTTAAATTTGTTTTTGAATTGATTTATTTTTGGGCCAGTCTTTGTGTTTAATGACCAGCTCAAAGCAGCTAATAGACAGTCTTTGACTGTCATCTTTTTGTGTTCTACAGATGTTTTATGTGGCTGCTTAGTTTTCACAGCAGTTCAGTTTGAATTTCATGAAAGTGAATTTGTTTTAGTTGCAGTCAGAATAAACTGCATTCTGCCTTAATTTATAAGTTGATGTTTTCTACATTAGGAGGCTTAAATATTTATTTGACGTGTACTCGTCACACTTTCTGTTTTTAATGAATGATTTCTGTTTTCTTGGGATTTATGGACACAGTCATGTCCATTAATGTCTTATAACATCAGATCATTGCAATAAAAACATGATGGCTTTCAAACATTGAAAAAAATCAAATGCATCTCCAGAAGCGTGCTGGTTTGTTATAATGGTACAGAAACATAAATGAACTTGTATATCAGTGACTCTTCTGTTGTAAAATTATTATATGTCCTAAAAATACACGTGAAATAACAACAACCATCATTTGAGTTGATATCATTTGTGTTGTGTTTACAGGAAGGAGGATAATGTCATATCTTCAGCTGGTCACATGGCTTTCACCCAGTCACTACCTTCTGACATCAGATGGGAAGACTCATTTCCTGTTAACCCAGCAGCACCAGTATGAGTCCTAACTACCATCAACACTGTCTGCAATCAATAACGTCATAATTTATCATTTAAGGAGGAGAAACTGCCTTCATGTGAGTGGAATAATTATTTTCTTTATTATTTATCATTTATTATTTTAGATAGGATGTAAGCTTATCAGTAAATCAGTAGGATAATAGACTGGATTTAAAGTTATCAATAAAAAGTCAGAATATAATAGACTGGATTTAAAGCTATTAATATAAAGTCTGAATATAATAATAGACTGGATTTGAAGTTATCAATAAAAGTCAATATAATAATAGACAGGATTTAAAGTTATCAATAAAAAGTCAGAATATAACAATAGACTGGATTTAAAGTCATCAATAAGAACCTGATACAGCAGCATTGAAATGATTGCATTGTTACACCTGTTTGTTTGGTGTCAGACGGAAGTCATGATGCCGATTATTGATCTGCAGCAGTGATGGAGTTAAACATGACTCAGCCACTGGTGTTTTTCTCCTGCTATTTATTTAAAGAGTTAATTTACTCTCACACATCATCTCACAGCGATGATGGCGAAAGGTCCGACCATCAGGAACAACTGGAGTTTAAAACACAACATGCAGTAATCACAATCCTGAACCATAGCCACCAGTACAAAAAGACATTTACCAGCTACTAGATTCCCACTCAGTATTTTCCAGACCTATTTTTCTAACCACAATATTTTTATTCAGTAGGATGAATGCTATTCTACAGCCTGATATAACGATCATATTTTTAGCACAGCGGAATACAGAGAACAATTCAGATTTTAAGCCAGTGAAGGGCAAAAAATATTAAGTAAACAAAGGGCCATTTTGAAATTCAGTGACGTCATGCCTTCCCCAGATTTCAAGTCCATGCAAGGCAAATCTGCGAGAACATGGAGAAGAAAACTGGACGACCTAAAATAACTGCGAGGAAAAGGCGTTGAGTATCTGAACAAGAGAAACGGAGAGCAAAACTGGTAAATACTGGAGAGCAGAAGGATCGATGGGAGCTACTGAAATCGAAATCTGGACACGCACGGCTGGCTTGTGCTTAAGAGACGGAAAGCTGCAGGGAAACGGCTGCCAGGTAGGAAATCCAAAACAAATCTACCCATGGAATTCCCTTTCCTAAGGCATGTTTTTGTTTGAATTATGTATTGAAACTTGACCAAATAATAAAATATTTAAAAGGGATCAAAACATTCCCTAATCAGAAGCCATGGATGAACAGAGAGGTCCGCCTACTGCTGAAAGCACATGATACCGCCTTCAGATCAGGTGATGCGCAGGCCTACAGTTCTGCCATGGCTAACCTGAGGCGGGGCATCAATAAGGTCAAGCACTGCTACAAGCTAAGGATCGAGGAGCACTTCAAGGATAACTCCGACCCCCGAAGCATGTGGCAGGGCATCCAGGCCATCAAAGACCTCAAACCCACCAGCGCCTCCCTCCCTGACGAACTCAACAGCTTTTACGCACGCTTCGACAGAGACAACCTAGAAGCGGCCATCAAAGCGGTGCCCCCCCACAGACCACCACCCCCTAACACTCTCTCCTTCCTTGTTGTGTGCGGCACTGAGCAGGACTAACGCATGAAAAGGCTGCTGGCCCTGATGGCATCAGGACCTGCGCTGAGCAGCTGACTGAGGTCCTCACTGACTTCTTCAACCTGTCGTGTTTCAAGACCACCTCCATTGCGCCTGTGCCAAAACACCTCACTGCAACGAGCCTTAATGACTTCCGCCCTGTGGCACTGACCTTCACCATCATGAAGTGCTTTGAAAGGCTGGTCATGGCTCACCTCAATCCCACCCTGCCCCCTACGCTGGACCCCCCCCCCCAGTTCGCCTACAGATAGAACAGGTGTACTGAGGACGCCATCTCCACAGCGTTAAACTCCACCCACTCGCACCTGGACAACAACACCTATGCCAGAATGCTGTTCATAGATGTCAGCTCAGCGTTCAACACCATCATCCCCTCCAAACTTATCACCAAACTCCATGACATGGGCATCGACACTGCCCTCTGTAACTGGATACTGGACTTCCTAACCAACAGACCCCAGTCTGTTAGGATAAACAACCAAACCTCCTCATCCTGAACACCTGTGTCCCACAGGGCTGTGTGCTGAGCCCTCTGCTCTACTCCCTCTTCACCCACAACTGCACACCTGTACATGGTTCCAATACCATTATCAAGTTTGCAGATGACACCACGATGGTCGGCCTCATCAGTGACAATGATGAGTCAGCCTATAGGGAGGAGGTCCAGCACTTAGCAGCGTGGTGCGCTGACAACAACCTGGCACTGAACACCAGTAAAACCAAAGAACTCATTGTGGACTTCAGGAAGACCAAAGGTGGCGCACACACCCCTATTCACATCAATGGGGCTGGGGTAGAACGTGTCGCCAGCTTCCTAGGTTCCTAAGTTCCTGGGAGTCCACATCTCTGAGGATCTTTCCTGGACCCACAAACCTCGACCATGATCAGGAATGCTCACCAGCATCTCTTCTTCCTGAGGAGACTGAGGAAAGCCCATCTGTCTCCTCTGATCCTGGTGAACTTCTACTGCTGCACTGTTGAGAGCATCCTCACCAACTGCATCACAGTGTGTTACAACAGCTGCTCTGTCTCGGACCGCAAAGCACTGCAAAAGGTGGTGAAAACCGCCCAGCGCATCACCGGTTCCTCACTCCCCACCATTGAGGACATCCACTGCAAGCGTTGTCTGAGGAGGGCACATAACATCATCAGGGACAGCTCTCACCCCAGCCACAGACTGTTCACCCTCCTTCCCTCTGGGAGACGCTACAGGTCTCTACGCATAAGGACCAGCAGGTTCAGGAACAGCTTCTACCCTGTGGCTGTTACCCTGCTGAACCATGCTCCATATATGTACATGATGCACTTTCTCTGCACTTTACTGCTTCTATTGCACTTCTGGATTGATGCCAACTGCATTTCGTTGTCACTGTGCTGTACTTTTACTATGATCAATGACAATAAAGTTGAATCTGATCTGATTAATTGATATGCCGCATTTTGGGTGGAATGCATTTTGTACGCCTAGGCTGTTAGTTGAGTGGGAGCATATCTTTAATGATGCTAGTGTCGTTTCCTCTTAATTCATGGTAAAGATTTGTCGCTAAACATTTTCAGTCAAAGTTTTCTTTATGAAATTAGCTCAACCTAAAGTAAAAACCTTGACAGCAGGTTTTTATTAGAAAACATGAACACAGTTCGAAGCACAGGTATAAAAAAAAACATAAATTACTAATCAGCATCATGTAAATATTAAGTGTATCAATAAATGCATGAGAGAGGCTATTGACTGATCATAAGGCAACTCCAAATGTCGACTGAATCTCAACCAGCGATTAGATCAGATCACCTCAGTGCACTGTTGATTAACACTAATCCATCTAATCCATCACTAATCCATCTAATGTGATGTCAGCAGGTGCATTCAGTGTCCGTTAAAGAATCTGGTTACATGTGAAACGTCCTCACCACTGTCTAACTGAACAGAGACATACAGTACACCTAGTAATAAAGGTTCTTGTTTTCGGCACAGATAAAATCCATATTTGCCACCAAACCCTGACACCATATCACACTTGATCACTGTTCCATTTTAGAACTGGACAGAATTTTAAATAAACTGGATCAAATGATTGTCTCTTTGGTCCTGAGCGGGGGGCTATAGAAGGCAATTGTCTTTGCTGTCCATCTGGTAAAGTTGTCTCAGACTTGGCAGAGGTTGTAGCAGGCCACTGGTCTCTCCAGGACATTGTCTCCATCCACCTCAAACACATAATCACATCGGTGAGCAATGAGCGGAGTATCAGACAACGCCACGCTCTGATTACCAAAGGAAATGACTGTGTCTCTCTGTAGGAACAAATCACAAACAGGACAGATAATAAACAGGCGTCTCTTTCAAAAGTTAAAACAGGGTTAAAATTCATTTTGAAAAAGTCCTTTATAATTAACAGCATTTTCAAATACGTCTTTTTCAGTTGTAACACATGGAGTCACTGTATTGATTGTATCAATTTACATATTATGATATTATGATACAAGGCTTCACAAATCATTGAAATGACCAAAATAAATCCGACGTTAGAACAAGAGTCAAAGGTGTCTCAGGCCCCATTTTCAAAACCTGCGTTCACACAGCATAGTTTTCTAAACGTTTCCCGTACACAGATCCGCAGAAAAGATTGGAAACGCTGTAGTCTGTATGACAAGGCAGTAGGTGGTGGTGTAACTATTCAAAATCTACTCCACAGAATAAGATCACAGTGGTGGTTCAGGAAATCTACATTGGAGGAGCGTTGATAAACTCAGCAGTCTGCAGCACAAACAAAATGGGACAGTCTGACATTGTATTTTTAATGTTGTTGTTCTGGCCATAGTAGGCTGTCTGTGTAAGTGAATAAGGTTGGCAGGAACTGTAAGAAGCACACGTGAAGCAGGGCTGTGTCATCGTTTTCAGTTGATTTGTAATTTGCCCATTTTCACGACACCGATTCACTGGCATTTTCAAAAGTTTCCACTGTGAAACCCGTTTTCAAAAGTTTGCATTTTCAGTCCCTGAAAACGTCATTCTCGTAAGAGGGCTTAAAGGTTTCTGTTTTTGGATGAAATGGTTGATGTGTAAACAGTCCCTCAGTCAGCGTCTCGCAGTTACAGACTCTGGAACACAAGTTTGTTTTGTCAGACCAGTTTCAGAGTTATGTTTAACTCGGTTGAAAAAGAGTGACGTCACATATATCTGTCACCAAAGTTAAGATGGTGAAATGTTAAAACAGCTTTCGTGTTGTTGTTGTGTCATTGGCGTCATTGTCTGGGGGAAATTACGAGTTTTTAGCTGTGCCAGTTGCGTGGCTTTACATACATCAGTGTCAGTCAAATATTCTGGTGCAGGTGGATTGTCACGTCGTTCAGAACAGACTCTGAGGACGATAGTATCTCAACCTTTGTTAGACGCTACAGACTCCATATTTAAAAAGTCTCTCTCTATATATATAACTAAACAATATATTGTAAAATATATTTATCCATCTCTAAAACCGTGAACTAGTTTGGCAAAGGGCTTGAACATTCAGGTATTTGTTGTGCAGCACTGAACGTTAAATATTATATAGTAATATTTATATAAAAGTTCCAGACCTGCCAACCTGTAAGAATTTTTACATCACAGTACGCTAACATGATTTGTCACTCTAAACTACACTGAAAGCTGCTGACACAAACGCATCATGTCAGTCATTTGATGAGATCGAAAGCAATATGGATTCAGTTCTATCTCGTTCACTCTCCTTACTTTAGCCCCATTCAGACAGCATTAGCCTAGTGGGCTTTTTTTTATAGTGTATGTAGAATAAGTTGATATGGCATTGTGTCTAGTGAACTCTGTGTTATGTTACTGTGCTACTCAAAATATTTGCCCAAGGTTGACAGGCCCAGGCTTCCACTCAAGTTTTCAGGGCTTGAAATCATCACAGTTGCTCTTTGACCTGAACAAATAGAAATTGTGGTCCTTACCCGATGAGGCCCACCTCCGTTATCGGCAACAGAAGCATTAGCTGCAGCAGTGCTGGCTGCTCTCTCAAAGTCCTTCTTACATACATGAGCCATAATCCCAGCAGCAAAGGCATCACCAAGAACGTTGATCATTGTCCGGAACCGATCACTGAGAGTAAGATGGACAAATCACCTGTCAGACTTTCTAATAAGATCCAGTGATATTCTGTTAAGAATAAATAATTTTGATGGGACTCACAGGACCCAATCGATGGCCACAATCAGTGAGATATCAGCAGGTGGTAACCCCACCGAGGTAAGGACAATCACCATGGTAACCAGACCTGCTTGAGGTATCCCAGCTGCCCCGATGCTGGCTGCCGTTGCTGTGATGCTGATGAGATAAGAGCGGCAATGTTAAGAGATGGAAGATAAATTGGTCCTGGACACAAAGAATTTAAAATGAGAGAATGTTTACTTCACCTGATTGTGACCAGCTGACCAAAGTCCAGGTCATACTCATTGACCTGAGCGATAAAGATGGCCGCCACTGCCTCATACAGGGCTGTGCCATCCATGTTGATGGTGGCGCCCACTGGCAGCACAAAGCGAGCAATTTGCCGATCCACTCCACAGTTCTCCAGGAGACACTTCATGGTGATGGGCAACGTGGCTGAGCTACAGAGGAAGATGAGACAAAATGATCTGGTCAGAGTAATCAATGGTCTTCATTTCAAAGATGATCAATTAAAACTGTGAGGACCCTTACAGCACATGGATTAAAATACATGCTGAGCTACAAACCTGTCTTCTCTCACCTGGATGATGTGGCCAGAGCAATGACCAGAGCCTGCAGCAGCCCTCGGATGTAGGGGAAGGGATTTTGATGAGTGAAGAAGAAGAAGAAGAGAGGCAGCAGGATTAGGCCGTGCACAAACAGACCAGAAAGGACCGTGATGAAGTACATGCCCAGTTTCTCTCCCAGGTGGGCTGGGTCATGCATGTCCAGGATCTTCCCTGCCACAAGGAAGACAATGCCAAAGGGGAAGTACCTGAAGGAGAAGAGAAGATCTAAATCATGGATATATCACCTTTCAGCTCAGCATCAGGAATAATCAGCGGTCTTCACTTTGTCATCTGAAAAGAACATAACTGAGCCGTATCTGCTTCAAATATGAAGAGTTCACCATTTGCCTCATAAGATGAATTCATTTGTCATGCATTCATTCACTAAATGACCTGTCCACATGTAATTGTGCAATTTCGGTCTCAGGCTGGTACTAACCTAATGCTGCAGCATACGATGTCATGTAACACATTAGTGTGCAGACAGCCTTTGATACCAGGAATGTGTGCGCCCAGGTCTAGTTTGTCTTGGGAGACCTGACCAGAGGCAACACAGCTCAGAGGATCCGAGTGACACACAAGCCCCTCCACCAGGTTATGGTGGTATTTCTAGGTAGAGGAGCAGCTCGGAGCAGAGCAGCTGCTCCTTCACATTCAAAGGAGCCAGTTGAGGTGGTTCAACATCTGGTTAGGATCCTCCTGATCTGGAAGATGGATCGATGGTGTTCCTCCAGTCTATTATTATTATTATGATTATTTTTATTATATTCATGTAGAGTAAAGTATCTTACTGATCCACCTAAACATCCAACTAGTTTGTTCTTTATATTTATAAAAGAATGACTTCAGAAATTCTTTTGTACTTTTCATTTTGAATTTCTTTTTCAGATTTTTATGCTAATCATTATTCTTTATTGCACACCAACCTTTTAAGCACAGCCTTAAAATCATGACCCGCTGCATGTAAACACGTATTAATAAAACCCCTGAATCAGTTACCTCTTCCAACAATGACGCAGTCATGTCCTTAAATTACAGTTTTGGTGTGGAAGAACTTGATAGGTGTGACCTCACCCCCATCCAATGCCTTGTGGATTCATTGCTGACCATTATCCGTATCTGGCCCAGGATCAGTACCTGACCTTGTAATGCTCTAGGGATTGAATTGGAGCCAGGCTGTTTCAGCAGCAGATTGAAACATGACTGAACATCACATGCATGTAATGTTCAGGAAGCCATAACATTTTCTCCACTGTTCACCATCCCAACCATTCAGCACTAATCTGATTACTATAGGTCAACTGTTGGCTACATTCACACAGACGTAATCCCAGAGTTGACTCATCAGCTTCGTCAGCAGCGTTAAAGGCACATCAGACGCCACTGTTGACTCTCTGAGCTCTATTTGTAGATTTAATCTGCCTCTAACTCTGGCCAGTCTTTTTTTGAATGTATGTGCATTTGAATAGTGAGTGTGACTCACCACATGGCAGCGTTAATGATCTTCATCACGCACTCGTTGATGCACTGGCATACGTTGACCAACGGCGCTCCACGTTCTCCCATCTTCCCCAGCAGCAGACCTGAAAACAGACATTCACATGTGGTTATGTAGCGTCAGCCATGATATGAGTTTTAACTAATTACTTAAACAATGGTTAAGAAATGACTCATGCTTTGTAGATCACATATAATCAGGCTGTGAAAAGTCCTGTTAGCAATGAAATCATGAGTAGTACCCATGGTTGGTGCTTTCAAAAAGAAAACATGTTGAACAAAGAGAAAAAAAAGCTCCACACATCTCAGCATAAAAACCTTAAGAATAGATAAAGTGTCACAGGGACAGGGACGATGATTGAGTTGATTAAGTGTTTAATAGATGTTGTAGATCATGAGTCTAGTGGTGTAGTCTAAGTTTTCACTGAGCTGTGGCGATGGCGTCCTCCATATACCAGAGAGATAGATGGATCGGTCGGTCGATAGACCTGTTTGCCCTGTATGCAAACTCATGCATTACATCATTACAAAACCGTTACAAAAACCAGTGTCCAGTTGTGGGCCCCTTTGTATGCTGCAGCACAAATAGAAATCACATGGCCCAAATAAATGTCTGAGGATTATACTGAAGATGTTTTTCTGTGAGTGTTGTACCCATGGTGGCAGAGAAGATGACAATCCCCAGGACGTTCATCCCCTTACTGGTACTGGGGACTATTTTATACTTGATGTCGGGAGCAGGTGTGATCTCCAGGAAGACTGGGTGTCCCAGTTGAGGGTTGTGGTAGTCCGGCATCACATATACATAGTTGGCCTGAGACTGTTTTACTTCGGAGCTCTGCACCATAGGAACCAGATCTGTTCGGTACTGGAGGGTTATAAAAGCCAACAACCACATGAGTCATTAATATGTGGACATTGAATTAATGAACAGTGTTGTTCAATCCGTCTCCTCCTGTCATCCACTCACCTGCTGAAAAGTTGCTTCAATTAGATTTGATGGGATCATGTTCCTGTAAAAGATGATAAACAGAGAAGGAGATCAGAATGACTATTAAAAAAAAGCAGGTCTGTCTGTAGTGAAACAACCTGTGGCCTGTTTCATAAACGAGACGAAGAAAGTTGGCAAATAAGGTCCAGCACCTGACCTGATTCAACCTAACAAATCAATCAGGGCTAAAGCGGTTCCATACAGATCAATTCAAGCTCATCCAGCCAGACTAATTCTAGAATCAAGATAAGATCATGTGCATGTTATTCTCAAGCAGCCCTAGAGGTCAAACAATGATCAAATCAATCCAGTGTAGCAAACAGCGGTAGAGTGTAGCAACGTTCACGACACCGAGCAAAGCTGACTATTAGAAGCAACCTGGTGCACCGACCACCTCTTCAAGACGACCCTCTGCTCATGACTACCACTTTATTTCCCATTGACATAAGCATTTATCGTTCTGTATAATATTCCCCTCTCTTGCTGTGTCTCCACCCAAGACATGCTGTACATCGGCGGCCCCGCTAACTGAAGACTGGAGCTACTGTTTCTTATCAGCTGCAATTGAAGGGGTCATGACACAGAAGCAAGTCAAAGGCCAACAGGCTAAACGTGAGCTTTCCTGTCCAAAAGTGCCTCTTTGCTGTATCTAACTGTTACATGCAAGCATTGTATGTTTAGACTACAAGCTGATGCTAGAATAAATACAGACTCAGATGACTCTGCATTAAAAACTGACATGATTCTATCGATCATTTTACTCCGTGGGCTCAGGAACACTGTGAAAACCATTGTCAGTGAACACATGATCGCTGCAGCCACAGATGGAAGTTAAGACTCTACATGTGAAGAACAAAAGAGAGAGAGTCCTCTGGTGTGACGAGTCAACATTAAAGATAAAGCTACATACAGGTTCAGGATCAACATCTGCTGCCATTCAGATATATTTTTCAGGACGTCCTGCTGATTCCAGCAGACGATGAAGCCTCATTCTGCTGCCTTACAACAGCAAGGCGTCAGAGTCAAAGAGTCCAGGTACTAGACTGGTCTGTCTAAGTCCAGACCTGTCCCCCATTGGAGATGTGTGGAGCATGATGGTGAACCAAATACGACAACAGACCCCTCAAACTGTTGATCAGCTGAAGTTGTACATCAAACCAGAATGAGAGACAATTCACTTTAAACTCCAACAGTTGGTGTCGTCTCCTCACAAACACTGACTGAGTGATAAAAGGTGATGGAACAACGTAAACAACAACCTGAAACAACTGTTTATAAACACGTTGCAGACATCAAATTCAGAGGAAGTTTATATTTATAAAAACAAAATTTATCTGTTTGAACATTAAATATCCTTTCTTTGAACTGTATTCAACTGCATCAAGGTAAAAAGATTTGAAAATAATTGTATTCTGTATTTATTGAAATATTCTGTCCCATGATGTTCCAGTTTTTTGGAATCAGGTTGAATATGTAGTAGTCTATGATCATGTCCAGAAAGTATTGTTATGATGCTGTACATTAAGTTACTGAAGCACTGTATGCATCTACTACATCTAAGAATCTGTTTTTAATATACTAATGTCATTTGACAATTTTTTAAACATTTGTACTTAAAATAAAGATTTCTACTGTAATGAAATATAATAATATAATTTACAATATAATTTAATATATTTAAATAAGAATTGTATAACACTCAAAATCTTCCACCATGGACTACCTTTTTTATGCTTACAGATCTCTTTACAATAATTAACATTTTAACTGAAATATTTTTTAAACAGACTTTTACAGAAATCTTTAACTGGAGCACTTTTATTTTAATTATCTGAATACGTCCTCCATCACTCATTGTAATAACATAGAATGTATAGTCTGACCTCTGTGTTCTACACCAGCAATACATTTTCATAGAACATTAGAAAACAGAGAGGCCTTCATTCGTTAATAAGGCAGATATGACTGTAGTCTGTGTATGACAAAAGTCTGTAAGAGTACTGAAATGAACACCTGACCTTTACAGCAACACAGATCGCTACAATTAAGCTTTTAGAGGAAGCTATAAATGGAACACACCAGTGTAACACTGCATTGAGACCCTCTCGGAAAGTGAAGGCTTAACAGATCACCGTTACGTGTATCACTATTCTGAGCCGATCTGCTGCGTAGATGTGATGCTGCAGCTTCTTACGAGAACATTGTGTCCATTATTATTTTTCATGATTTCCTTTAAGATTTCTATGTGTAGTTTCAGATTGCATGTAATAATTAATTCACTGAATTTAAGGACTTGGGCTTGCTGTAGTTTTGTTGTGACAGCTCTTACGTCCACTCTCAGGATCAAACTGATGCCTTGAGATTTGTGATTAAGGAGCTTCCTGTTCTTGAGGAGGCACATAGAGGTCACAAAGTCTTAAGTGGATTGTACTGGATTTAATTGGTCTGTGTTGTCCGTTTTTTGTTGCAGGTGTCAACAATACTGCACAGCAAATCCTCATCATGGAGACCAACTAAGATGGAAGAGCAGAAAATCTGTAAGCTAACATCAGCTAGGTTCTGTGCTTGGACCAATAATGGTCACCCTGTATATGCTGCCTCTAGGTAATATTGTCAGGAAACACTCCATAAATTTCCATTGTTATGCAGAGGACACACAATTATACTTATCAATGAAACCAGGTGAAACTATTCAGCTAATTAAACTACAGGCATGTCTTACGGATATAAAAAAAACTGGGTGACGTCCAATTTTCTGTTACTCAATTCTGACAAAACTGAGGTTCTTGTGCTGGGCCCTAAACATGTCAGAAACACTCTATCTAATGATATAACCACAATGGATGGCATTACCTTGGCCTCCAGCTCCACCGTGAGAAATCTGTGAGTTATGTTTGACCAGGATATGTCCTTTAACTCACAAATAAAACAAATTTCTAGGACTGCCTTCTTTCACTTGTGTAATATATCAAAAATCATTCTGTCTCAAAAAGATGCTGAAAAATTAATCCTTGCATTTATTACTTCCAGGCTGGACTATTGTAATTCCCTATTATCAGGCTGTCCCAACAAGTCTCTAAAGACTCCAGCTGATCCAGACAGACAGTCAATGAGTGTTTGTGGCTGTCAGTATTAACCTGATGAGGTCCAGCAGAGCATCAGCGGAGGTCATAACAGGCCCTGAACTCGAATGATGGCCCTCTTTCTCTGAGCCCGTCCCTGGGTGGATGATGAGCACCAGCACGATGCCGACAATGACAGCAATGAAGGTCGTCCACAGGTAGTAGGTGATGGTCAAGACTCCCAGACGACCGCTGGCCTTTGTGTCCATGGCTGACAGGCCAGACATAAGACTGAATGGGAAAATAATTTATTCATATTAAAAACAATGAAGTGAAGAGTTTAAGAATTTAATTTCAGTGTCGGTACATGAAAAAATAATAGAAAATTATTTTGAAGTAAAAAATGAAAATTAATTGACTAACTCAATTGTCGATAAACAGAAAATGAAATTATTGGAATTTGATAATTGGTAAAGGTCTAAGCACTGGAAATGTACTGATAATTTACTTTATTATAATTTCAGATGTCATCTGTCTTTATTTACTGAATCAAAAGTGAAATGATTTTTTAATATTTAAGTGTTAATAACATTCATCGATGTGTTTTTTTTCCAGTGACTGTTCATTAGATGTAGGTGTTCAAATTTCAAAATTGATTATGTCTAATAGAGGATTAATAAATTAGTTCTATATTGCCATGTCCCATCTAGGGGAAACCTTGCAGAGCATAGAGAGTTTGACTACCGTCTTTCCCAACTGCCAAGGAGGACCAGTGCCATAGTGACTGGAGTCCACACAGAATTATTGGGGGACCTTTCGACGTCGAAATAACTGAATGACACAAATTATGAAATTAGAATGCCGGACAGGAAGAAAAAGTCACACGTGTGTCATATCAATATGATGAAACCATATTTGGACTGTGAAAACTCGGGTACGCTGGGTGTGTCTTCTGCACCTGTATAATGTCTGATGACTGTGACGACATAATCATACAACCCTGCAGATGACACGCTAATGTGCAGTCTGTTCAGTCCCATGTGCATCTAGAAAACTCTGAAATCCTGGAAAAGGTGTGTTTTTTTGGGTCTAAACCTGCCAAGTTTGTCCCCTCACTCGTTCCTACCTGCAGCTGTTTGCTGATAAACCTGCCAAAACCACCATATTACATTTTGATGTTGATGTTGGTGATGACAAGCCCATTCAACAGCATGTGTATTACATTAAGCCAGTAAAAAGGGCAGTAATGCAGAAAGAGGTTGAGGATCCACTGGAAAACTGATGAGCCTTGTCCAGCTCCAGTGTGGAGCTCACCCTTGCTTTTTTTTCCAAAATCAGATCAAACCGTAATGATTACTGTCAAGTGAAGAACATGGTCCTTCCTATTACCAAATTTGTGAGGTGTGCCTAAATGACATTGTAGCTTATTATTCCAACTGGTCTGAACATGTAGACAGTTCAACATATATTTGGCGTTGTTGTGGGGGCTACAGCATTTTGAGGTTCATGTTGGTTCAAGCTCCAGGCCATCCTTGTGTACTCAGACCACAATTGTCTGATATTTCTGTCCCGAAAATACAACAACAGTCAGCGACTTATGCGTTGGTCATTAATGCTGCAAGAGTTTAACACTGCAACATCACAGTAAAGGAACTGATAATACTGTGGCTAATGAGTTGTCTCCTGCAGGTTTGTGAAAATCAATCATTTCATGAGGGGAAGTCGGTGTTATCGCCTTGAGTCATAGTTTGTGTTCACTGTTGTGATTTTTTTCTTTTACCCTGGCACCAGTCATCCTTGGGAGTTGGGAGAGAAGGGAGTCGTACTCTTTATGGTGTGCTCAGGTTTCCCTTAGACTGGGCATAACAGTTTTATCAGAAGAATGACTACACAGGTGAGGTCTGTTACCTGGAGGTGATGAGTGGCAGAATCAACATCTTCAACATCCTCATCAGAAGTTCTCCGGGGAAGGAGAAGTAGATCTTAGCCTGAGTCAAAGAGGAACACGCGAAGTAAACCTTAGTTCTAGGAAATGGCTGCCTTCCACAGTTTACCATCATACTGCTGAAAGCAAATAAAATCTCTTCAGTAAGAGTGAAGCACAAGAACACAATGCTAGCTAAATTAACTAGGTGCTAATTATAGTAACACTGAAACTGCTCCATTAATTATCCCCCGCCATGAGTGACGTGACTAGGGGCATGCAGGAATGTGTTCCGTCCATCACGTTAAGTTTCAGGAGCGCATTTCAAAAATTTTTTTTAATTCTTGACATTAGTCTCATTCGGTCTTGTCAGATGATTGTCTTATATTTATTTAGGATAGTTGGGTCTCCTCCTCTGAAGAGGAGAATAACAAGCACAGCTTTTCTGGCCTCATGGATCTTATTTGTTGACAATGTTAAATTAAAAATGTGACACAAAAGTTCACCAATAAAATCTAATGCCAATTTTAAAAAGTCTGGTTAACTTATCATAAAGATGCCCTTTGCTATGTAGAAAATTCCTGTTTTCTATCATACATTTTCAGTGAAAATGACCCATTCAGACATAAGGGCAAAGTGTTCAAACATCACTTTGTTGCTGAGCAGGTAAGTGTACATGCCTTCTCTTCTCCCCCTTCTTTACACATTCATGTATCATTAGTTCATGTTACTAACTTGACTTCTTCCCCAGAGTCTATGTGCTCCCTCTTCCCGCAGGTCACCGTGGACTGATCTGCTGGGATCATGGTTGACACCCTCTGACATCATCATTACCATTATCATTATTACTCTTACTATTGCTATCATCATCATCAATATTATCATCATTATCAGTGTTGTTATTGTAGTAGTACTTATAAATACTACAAACTGTAATCTCTCTATTGTAATAGCTGTTATTGTTATTGTGGTTGAACATGTCTATGTCCCTGGACTGCTGGTACTTTTGGATCTGCATCTATTTGCTTTCATTCACTATGTCATAACTGGTAGTATTTAGTGTCAGTGAGTGACAGCAGGGAACCTAAACAGACTCAATGTTACGTCCCATCCTAACTAGGTAATATAATCTAAGACTAGTATCCAATCACATAGCCTGCTATTGATTCATACCTGTGTTGATAGGTTGAGCGACCTGAGAACAAATCCAAGGACACAGCCTGTAACAACAGCGATGACTGAGAGAGTCAGCAGGCCATTCCTCTTGCAATAGTCCGTCACATACGCTCTGATTTTTACAGGCACCATACTCTTCAACATCTTCTCTAACCCCTCCATCATGATTCAGGATCAGTCCTTATCCCAGCAGCCCCCACACCCCTGAGTAACTACAGAAAATATGTTAGTGAGATGCAATGATCACTATTGTCCAAGATCCGAGGTGCAGGACAGCCAGTGAAACTGTTCAAATGTGGGTCCAGTCTGACTCTGAGGAGCTGATCCTGCCTGAGAGAGGAAGTGTTTACTGTTTACAGGTAAAGCTTTGCCTAAAAGGATTATCCCTATCACATGCTAACAGTGGCTTCCCCACAGCTCCTTTGGCTTTATTAAAAGGCTAAAGTCAAGACTTGAGCACTGATTAGCTCCTCCATTTATAGCTCATTATGGATTGTTACTACCTGCCTCCAAGTCATCCCATTGATAAAACTCAAACTAGTGGTGGAAACCCGTGACATTCAAGTCTTATAGGTATAGCAATAACAGCACCTACTTTTATGAACTTGTAGGTTCAAAGTGACACATACATTTGGGTTAACTATTTTGATATTTACTCATAGCACAAAGGTTACTAAATTTGTACACAATTACAGTGACATGACCCAGAATGTTAGTCTTAATGGCCACTGAGACAGTTGTCAATGTAATGTGTTATTGAAGGAGTTGCAGTGCATGGGCAGGATTATGAGAGGACAGAGGCCAAAGGTAAGATGCAGCATCAGTCATTAGCGTTTAGGACATACCTTGACCCTCGTGGTCCCATGACGTTAGGCTTTGCACCTGTGCAGTAGTTAGGGCATACACTGAGAGGGCTTAATGCCATGACTTGGCATTTAAACAGTAAAATAATACCTTGTTGGCCCAGAGAAATGCTTCAAATTAACTTAAGCTTTGCAGGCTGTTGAGAAAAATGTGTTTGCACTCCATTCTGAGACGAATCAGCAGAATAATCAGAAAAACATTTCTAAAAGATAGAAAAAGGTTTACTTTTATATGGCTGCAGATAATTCAAAAACACATTTTAAAATGCAGAGTGAGAATTTTAAAGAGTAGAAAAATATCAGCTACAGTAATGGCAGAACTGTTAATGGCTGATGGCTTGCATGCCCTTGCTGTTTGCATGTCATGTTAATTCTGCAGTCTACCTATGTCTTGTGACGTCTCAGAGACCATGCCGAACTAGGAACAGATTCAAAACTGAATGTCCAACAATGTCTGCCTGCGTCACCTGTAACCAATCCAATAACACTTAATCCTTGTCTTGGACAATGCACTCAGGCAGCTAGATCAAACTGTGAAAAGGGACAAACACTAGAAACATTTGTTTCATTTTCCTGCTTATTGCTGATGCCCTCACCTCCAAAATTAAATTTAAACTTGACCCCAATATTACCTCAAATCTGAAATGTAATCTCTATTACAACCAGAATTGTCATTCCAATCAATGTCACCAACTATGTTTTCCCAAGTTTTAACATCTCACTCACATGATTAACGGGTTAGGTTTGGGTTAAAAACGTAACACTCTAGAGGAGTGCAATGGTGGCATGGCCAGAAGGGTACTGCAAGTATTGAAAATACTTTTAATTAATAATAATTAAAATAATTTTAAAAGGTTCTTAATTATCCTGCAATGCAGGATCCTGTTTTTGTTAATAACTCAGGAACAGTTTATGCTAGGACTCTGAAACTTTGTACATGTGTGCTTTAGGAGTTTCCCCTTTCATGGCAATCATTATGGTTGAAATTGTTCAACTGCAAGGGGGGTGATATTTTTAAATAATTGTGAAAATTCCCTGTGTCTCGCGAACCATATATCGTAGAGACATTGTACGGTACCACTTCTGGTGTGTTCAGCAACCCCGAAAACCACCCAATAGATCGAGGTTCCGAATTGATCCGACTTGGTTTGGGAGATATAAGCCAAAGAATTGGGGAGCATCCCAAAGTTAGGGCCAGATTGTCAAAGAAATGTTAAAATAATTGAGCGGGTGCCTCTGGGTGCCCTAGATGTTCCCTGCAAGTTTCAGGCGCCTAGGTCGCTGCATTAGGGAGTTATAAGCCGAAACGTACGCCGCAATACTGGATGTGTCCACACGAGGGACACACACATGCTGCGGCCGATAGTGGTTTTGGACGGCCAAAACCCACGGGGGGCCAATGTATGGGAGGGGCCTGAAAAAAGTTCCTGACACACGTACACCAATCAACTCGGAACGGTCCAAAATGCGCTCCTAGGCAGGCCCCATGGTTAGGGTCGGGGTCAGGTGGAGGGGGGCGTGGCTCAGCGCAGGATCCTCCTATTTGCTAACGACCCTGGAACACTTTGTGCTGGGACACAGGTGCTCTCGGTGTCAGGGGTCAGGTTTGGGGTAACAGCTAAGCTAGGGTTGGGACATGATAAGGGCTAAAAACCACTGTGGGTAGCCCTACCCACCTTCGTATCTCCGGAACAGTAAGTCGTAGAGACACGGGCTGGTACCGTTGGAAAGCTCTTGGTCAAATTAGTGGGTTGGCAGAGTGGTTGCGAGTCGCTACAAGCTTCCGTTCGGAAGTTATTTGCCCAAAACCGGTGACCGCATAGTAATGTATATAGGAAAGGGATGAAATTCTTCCAAGTGTTGAGTTGAAAAGATTTCTAAGCGTCCTACAGCCTGGAAAGGGGAACCCAGTTACTTTTAGATGCTGAACACAAATCTGGAATCGTTCTCAAGATTGGACCACAGGAAAAAAACCCTCAAATGATGAATTGAATGCCTCGGGTTAGAGTTAGAGTTAGGAAAGCATGGTTTTGTGTGGCCACTGTAGGGGTTAGGGTTAGGTGAGGGTCAAGACGTAGCAAGCATGGAGGATGCTACGAGGTGCACCGGCACACGAGGACCGGGTAAGTAAAATCACTTTAAAAACTGTTTAAAACCCCTACAATTTAAAAACCATTCATGGTTCTTGGACCAACGGCTCTGGAGGGACAGGGGAGAGAAGAAAATGTTAAGGCTCCCACAATCTCTCTCAATAAAAGTACATTAAAATACGCAAAGTAAAGAAACAGTGAACATAAAACCAAACATAAATAAGTGCTTAATAAAATAAGTGCTTGTGTTAGTGTCACTGCAAGGGCACAGTAGGGATTAATAAAATGTACAATATAAGTGCTGATAAAGTAATGGGCACACTTGCATGACATACATCTATATACATATATTTATTAAATAACACACCACTAACAAACACAAATATAAAATAGAATTAGATCAACTTATTGGGGTGGGTGGGGGTGTTGTCAGGTCCATGCAGCTATCCCTGTCCTATTTAATTAAGTGCTTTGTAAGGTAAGTGCTATAAAACATGTAATAAAATTTAAGTGATTAGGGTTAGGGTTGGGGGTTAGCGTTAGGTATTTCGTTTCCCATTGACTCCCCCATGGTTGTCCAATGACACTGTGGTTGTATAGAAGCCAAAGGCAAGGCACGGGGCGGCGCATGTCATTCATAACCCTCAGGGTCGTTGTCTCTGACCCAGTATGTAATAAATAGAGATTAGGGGTGAGACCCCTGTCTAGGGGGGACAGAGGAGAAAAGTGGTGAATCCCTCGGTCTGGAGGGGGGATAGGAAAGATAAGTGGTAGAAGTAGGAGAGAGCAGAGGTTAGGAGCAGTAGCCACGTCTATGGTAAGCTGTTCCCGTGCCTGTCTAGGCATTCTCTGCATCCCTACCCACCTCTCCATTTGGGGAGGTGGGTAGGAAGGGAGGTTGTTGCGATAGGGGTTCCCCTTTTGTATTATTTATTATTTTTAAGATTTTAGAACCTTAGCAGCGCTGTTGGTTGTCTGGGGTCGGTGTCCTGTTAGGGTTAGGCATAGGTGTTGGGTATGGTTAGGGTAAGGGCTTGGGTCTGGGTAGGGCTAGAATGGGAGAGAAACGGAACTGGGTGGGGTTAGGTTTAGGCTTGGGAGGTCTGTGTCAGGTTAGGTTTAGGCATAGGGGTTGGGTATGGTTAGGGTAAGGGCCTCGGCCAGGGTAGGGCTTGGAATGGAGGGAAGAGGAAAAAAGAGAGAGCAGAGAAGGAGAGAGAGTGAGAGAGAGAGAGAGAGAGAGCGCAGAGAACAAGGGGAGAACCAGAGTTCAGGAATGGTGCCATGTCTATGGTAACGCTGTTCCTGTGCCTGTCTTGGCTTTCCCTGCATCCCTAGGAGGGAAAAAAGAGAGTGAGCAGAGCAGTGAGAGAGAGCAGAGGAGGGGGAGAGAAGCAGGGGAAGGGGAGAGAGAAGCAGAGTTCAAGAATGGTGCCATGTCTATGGTAACGCTGTTCCAGTGCCTGTCTAGGCTTTCCCTGCATCCCTAGGAGGGAAAAAAGAGAGCAAGCAGAGAGGAGAGAGAGAGAGAGCAGAGGAAGGGGAGAGAGAAGCAGGGTTCAGGAATGGTGCCATGTCTATGGTAACGCTGTTCCTGTGCCTGTTTGGGCTTTCTCTGCATCTCTGTTCAGAGAGGTGGAACGGAGAGTTAGAGTGTTGGTGTGGGGGGGAGAAAGGGGAGAGAATAAAAGGGGTTATTTTACCATTTATGTTCTCTTTTTTAGTCTTTAGAGATAAAGATAAAGATTTGCTTAGTTTAGTTTAGTCCTAGCTTAGTTTATGAACAGAGAATATGCTTTGTGCCAAATCATTGTTATTTTAAGGATTTTAGTTTTAGTCTCATTTTTATTGTTGTTTGTTTTTATGATTGGATATCAGTATCCTTTTCTTGTGCATCACTGTTTTTAGGTCCTTATTAGGGTTTGGATCTGTTCTATGGTTTGGTCATGTTTGATTTCATATTTCCATAGTCTCGTGTTATTATTTTTATTATTGTTTTTCTTCTGGTTTTAGTTTAGTTTTTCAAGATCTGGATTTTTTAGTTGTTTTCTATTCTAAATTGAATAAACAGGATCTTCGGGAGTTTCGGCCATTCACAACAGTACACCCTCACCTGAGAAAGGCCCTCTGAGGGTGATCAAATCCCCAGATTGTGTTCCATGCCTAATCACGTTTTGTTTAGTTATTGGTTTTTTGTATTATTGGGTGTCCCGTTGTGGGGTTAACTGTATTTTTCGGGTTTAAGTTTTGTGCTCTTTATAGGGGGTAGTTTACTTTTCCTTTTTAGGGTCTTTTAAGTGTTATTCTCAGTTTAAAAAAAATAATAGTCTGTTTTTATGGTTGGATATTAGTAATCCTTTTCTCGCTTGGTTTGAGGACCTATTCTAACATCTTAATTTTTAGTGTACGAGAGAAAAATGGAAGTAGAAGAAAGGAAAGGAAGGAGGGGAAGCAGAGTTCAGGAATGGTGCCATGTCTATGGTAACGCTGTTCCTGGGCCTGTCTAGGCGTTCTCTGCATCCCTGCCCAAATTTCCAAATGGAAAAGTGGGAGGGAGGGTTCAGGATGTGGGTAGGAAAAGGAAGAGGGTTGTTATTCTTTAGGTTTGAGTAATGTTCTGTTTTTGTTTGGTTTCATTTACCTTTTAGTGTGATCATTTCTATAGCAGTTTGCTTTTATATTTGGATATTAATATTCTTTTCCCTTTCGTTTATGCTTATTTTTTTAATATGAATAAGTCTTGGTCTTTAATGGGATTTGTCCTTGTTAGGGCGGTCCTGGTTCTGGCATTTGTTTTGGGGGAAGCAACTTTCGGGGTTTTATTAAGATAAGATTGAGATTGAGATAAGATGTATAAAATAAAATGAATTATAGAAAAAAGGACGGGGAAAAAATGGCGGTTGGTCCTAGATCCCGGTGCATACTCTGTCTAGTCACCTAAAATGGACTAGGGGATGTAGGATTTGGAATTTGTGAGGGTTGGTTATATGTCCCAGTGCATCCTCGGCCTAGCCCCCAAAAATTGACTAGGGGATATAGCATTTGGAGGTTGTGAAATAATTTGAAAGAGTCCAATTGTTTGGGGGCAAGGTTCAGATTTGTTGTGTGTGGTGCCGAATGTGCTGTTGCATGGGTGAGGCTAACCCTCATAGAAGACCGGGCTACGTTCAACGTCCTGATGCCCTGGACCACCACACCCGCAGTGCTGTCCGATAGGCGGAACAGGGGGGGCCGCATACTTACCCCCTGACTAGTACTGACAAGTTGTTAACACCTAGGTAACTCTTTTCTTCTTTCTCTTCATCTGGTTTTGGGCCTTTTTCTTCTCTGTACAGTAGGTTTATCTTCTTGTTTCTCCCTGTCATTGTTGAGTCTGGTTGGAAATGGCTGGCTGGTTAGTCCCTTGTCTATGCTCTCTTGTCATGGTGCTTGTTTGGAGCTTCTGATTGGTCATTCTCTTGCAGGGGATTGTGGGTAATTCTAGTGGCTCTGGCTTCCCATTGGCTTTTGTGCATAAATTCATTAATCTCAATGAAGAGAAGAGATCACTGGCCTAATTTATAAAACTGTGCGTGGGATTGGCGTCAGAAGGTGGCATATGGACAAACATACGATTTGTGTGCACTGATTCCCCTTTATAAATCACAAACTTCTCTAAATGTGGTGCACCTGTGTGAGCTTCATGACATGCCCACAGTTGCCTATAAAAAGCCAGTGAAACGCCCCTGATTAATATGAATGATGACTGAATTAATTAGGAGCAACATGGAGAAACGGGCAAAAAAAGAAACTTCACACAATGTGAAGTTGAAGTTCTTGTCGGAGAGGTGGAAACAAGAAAGGCAACGTTATTTGGAGGACACTCTGCTGCTGTACCAAACGCCAAAAAGGCCCTACAATGGCAGCAGGTGACTGAAGCTGTTAATGCTGCTGTCTCAGAAGGTCCTACTGTGGCAGAGGTCAAAAAGAAGTGGTCGGACCTGAAAGTCGATGCTAAGAAGCGCATCGCGTTACACCAGTGTGTACCATGGGCGGTGGAGTCGGGAAACCGGAGCTCACACCATCCAATCAGAAGCTGGCTTGCATAATTGGGGAATCTCTCCTGAGTTGTGATGGAGGCGGAGGGGGACACTGATTCCATGCAAGGCGGATGGCATGACTCAGGTAGAAAGATTGTATTCATTTGTTTCAAATGAGTGTAAACCAGATACATTCAGGTTGTGTTAACACATTTATGCACACAAAATTGGACTCTATTTACAAAAAGTGGGACTTTATTCACTAAATGGTTTCTCTTTTGTAGTTGCTGCATGTTCCAGCGTGGTCAGCGGTGGTGCAGCAGACGAAAGGTGCGTGCCCGACGTCTCTACCCCACTTCATGCACCCCAACCTGCAGTGGCCGTGTCCTCACAGGGCGGTTCTTCAAAGACAAAATGATACAATCAGTGCAATAAATGAAGTTGCAAAAGAATTGTGAGAAATCAAAAATGTGTTGCATGAAAGTACCACTTCACTTAAACAGCTGAGAAAAAAATAGTGTCATTTCCATACCTCGTGTTGTCCTTTTACAACCGATGCAACACATTAACATGCTGGAGCATGGCACCAGCTTTTGCCTCGAACGTTTGGGGAAAGGGGTCGGGGTCCAGGCCAACACGACCATCTGCGTCAGGGG
Source organism: Chaunax sp. Z400 (assembly GCA_037577475.1). Taxonomy (NCBI): domain Eukaryota; kingdom Metazoa; phylum Chordata; class Actinopteri; order Lophiiformes; family Chaunacidae; genus Chaunax; species Chaunax sp. Z400. Next base: position 18,750 of record CM075194.1, on the reverse strand, counting down.
GTAATTGCACATTCTTCATCTGTGCCACGTTGTGAGGCACAGCACACGCCCTCACAATGTTGCACACGTTTTCGGGCTTGTAAAGCAGAAGAGACTTGGGACCAGTTTTGCCTCCCCATTGTTGGACACCAGCTTTCCAACGGTCCTAAGCATGTCTCTCTAGACATTGGGAAGTGGTCAAATCGGCCAGCCAGAAGTGTTCTTTCTTGAATAACTTTTGCTGAGGTGGTGGCTGGAGGCTGAAAGCTGGTGTACTATTGCAACAGTGGTGGATGCATATGTCCTGTAAAGGCCAAATGTCTAGGGCACTGGGTTAGGACGTTATAAGCAAAATATGTTCTGGTGGAGCTAGGAAGCTGAAAGTGGTTGGACGTATGCATCAGTGTGTGGATGCGTAGGTCCTGTCAATTTCAAGTCTCTAGGTCATTGGGTTAGTGAGTTATAAAATAAAATATGTTTTGCAGTACCAGATGCATCTACAGGAGGGCGCATTAAAAGATTGATCGGTTAATATCTCCTCTCCTGAGCATCGTAGAGACTTGCAATGAGTTTTTGCTCCCATTGTTGGACACCAGCTTTCCAACGGTCCTAGGCATGTCTCTCTACGACAATGGCAAGTGGTCAAATCGGCCAGCCAGAAGAGTTCTTTCATGAATAACTTTTGCTGAGGTGGCGGCTGGAAGCTGAAAGCTGGTGTCCTATTGCACCAGTGGTGGATGCATATTTCCTGTAGAGGCCAAATGTCTAGGGCACTGGGTTCAGAAGTTATAACCAAAATATATTCTGGTCTTGCCAGGCAGCTGAAAGTGGGTGGACGTGTGCAACAGGCATTGATGCGTGTGTTCTGTCAATTTCAAGTCTCTAGGTCATTGGGTTAGTGAGTTATAAAATAAAATAGATTTTGCAGTACCAGATGCCTCCACAGGTGGGCGCGTTGAAAGATTGATCGGTTGATATCTCCTCTCCTGAGAGTCGTAGAGACTCGCAATCAGTTTCTGCTCCATCATTGTTGGACACCAGCTTGCCATTGGCCCTAAGCATGTCTCTCTACGACAATGGGAAGTGGTCAAATCGGCCAGCCAGAAGCGTTCTGTCTTGAATAACTTTTGCTGAGGTGGTGGCTGGAAGCTGAAAGCTGGTGTCCTATTGCAACAATGGTGGATGCATATGTCCTGTAGAGGCCAAATGTCTAGGGCACTGGGTTAGGACGTTATAATCAAAATATGTTCTGGTGGGGCCGGGAAGCTGAAAGTAGTTGGACATGTGCATCAGGCATGGATGGGTAGGTCCTGTCAATTTCAAGTCTCAAGGTCATTGGGTTAGTGAGTTATTAAATAAAATAGATTTTGCAGTACAAGATGCGTCCACAAAAGGGCGCTTTGAAAGATTGATCGGTTAATATCTCCTCTCCTGAGCATTGTAGAGACTCGCAACCAGTTTCCGCTCCCCCATTGTTGGACACCAGCTTTCCAACGGTCTTAAAGCAAAGCAAAGCAAAGCAATTTTATTTATATGGCACACTTCGTACACTGAGGCAATTCAAAGTGCTTTACACAAAAAACAAAAACAAAAAAACAAAAACAAAAAACCAAAACAAAAAAAGATAAAAGAACAAGGCAAAAAATGCTTTGTTTTATTTATAAAATGCATAGATAGTGCAATACATCAAAATCACAATCAAATGTAAATTCACATTGCATCTAAAAATCAAGATGTAGTCAGGAGCAGTCAAAAGCCGTGGTGAACAACAAAGTCTTCAACCCATTTTTGAAAGCAACAAGACCTGTGGCACATCTTAGATTTTCGGAAAGTTTATTCCAGCTATGTTAAGCATGTCTCTCTACGACAATGGGAAGTGGTCAAATCAGGCAGGCAAAAGCATTCTTTCTTGAATAACTTTTGCTGAGGTGGTGCCTGTAGGCTGAAACCCCTTGTACTATTGCAACAGTGCTGGATGCCGATGTTTTGTGAAGGCCAAATGTCTAGGGCACTGGGTTAAGACGGTATAAGAAGCAAAAAATGCTTTGTTTTATTTATAAAATGCATAGATAGTGCAATACATCAAAATCACAATCAAATGTAAATTCACATTGCATCTAAAAATCAAGATGCAGTCAGGAGCAGTCAAAAGCCGTAGTGAACAACAAAGTCTTCAACCCATTTTTGAAAGCAACAAGACCTGGGGCACATCTTAGATCTTCGGAAAGTTTATTCCAGCTATGTTAAGCATGTCTCTCTACAACAATGGGAAGTGGTCAAATCAGGCAGGCAGAAGCATTCTTTCTTGAATAACTTTTGCTGAGGTGCTGCCTGTAGGCTGAAAGCTGGTGTACTATTGCAACAGTGCTGGATGCATAGGTTCTGTGAAGGCCAAATGTCTAGGGCACTGGCTTAGGACGTTATAAGTAAAATATTTTCTGGTGGAGCCAGTTGGCTGAAACTGGAAGGATGTGTGGATCAGGTGTTGATGCATATTTCCTGTCAATTTCACGTCTCTAGGTCATTGGGTTATTGAGTTATAAAATAAAATAGATTTTGCAGTACCAGATGTGTCCACAGGAGGGCGCGTTGAAAGATTGATCGGTTAATATCTCCACTCCTGAGCGTCGTAGAGACTCGCAACCAGTTTCGGCCCCACCATTGTTGGGCACCAGCTTTCCAATGGTCCTAAGCATGTCTCTCTACGACAATGGGAAGTGGTCCAATCAGGCAGGCAGAAGCATTCTTTCTTGAATAACTTTTGCTGAGGTGGTGCCTGTAGGTTGAAACCCCTTGTATTATTGCAACAGTGCTGGATGCCTATGTTTTGTGAATGCCAAATGTCTAGGACACTGGATAAAGACGTTATTAGCAAAACATATTCTGGTGGCGCTAGTTAGCTGAAACTAGAGGAATATGTGCAACAGGTGTTGTTGCATATTTCTTGTCAATTTCACATCTCTAGGTCATTGGGTTATTGAGTTATAAAATAAAATATATTTTGCAGTACCAGATATGTCCACAGGAGGGCGCGTTGAAAGATTGATCGGTTAATATCTCCACTCCTGAGCGTCGTAGAGACTCGCAATCAGTTTCTGCCCAACCATTGTTGGACACCAGCTTTCCAATGGTCGTAAGCATGTCTCTCTACGACAATGGGAAGTGGTCCAATCAGGCAGGCAGAAGCATTCTTTCTTGAATAACTTTTGCTGAGGTGGTGCCTGTAGGTTGAAACCCCTTGTATTATTGCAACAGTGCTGGATGCCTATGTTTTGTGAATGCCAAATGTCTAGGGCACTGGGTTAAGACGTTATAAGCAAAATATGTTCTGGTGGCGCCAGTTGGCTAGAGACTAGAGGAATATGTGCAACAGGTGTTGCTGCATATTTCTTGTCAATTTCACATCTCTAGGACATTGGGTTATTGAGTTATAAAATAAAATAGATTTTGCAGTACCAGATGTGTCCACAGGAGGGCGCGTTGAAAGATTGATCGGTTAATATCTCCACTCCTGAGCGTCGTAGAGCCTCGCAACCAGTTTCGGCACCACCATTGTTGTGCACCAGCTTTCCAATGGTCCTAAGCATGTCTCTCTGCGACAATGGGAAGTGGTCCAATCAGGCAGGCAGAAGCATTCTTTCTTGAATAACTTTTGCTGAGGTGGTGCCTGTAGGCTGAAACCCCTTCTAGTATTGCAACAGTGCTGGATGCCTATGTTTTGTGAAGGCCAAATGTCTAGGCACTGGATTAAGACGTTATTAGCAAAATATGTTCTGGTGGCGCCAGTTGGCTGAAACTAGAGGAATATGTGCATCAGGTGTTGATGCATATTTCCTGTCAATTTCACGTCTCTAGGTCATTGGGTTATTGAGTTATAAAATAAAATAGATTTTGCAGTACCAGATGTGTCCACAGGAGGGCGCGTTGAAAGATTGATCGGTTAATATCTCCACTCCTGAGCGTCGTAGAGACTCGCAACCAGTTTCGGCACCACCATTGTTGTGCACCAGCTTTCCAATGGTCCAAAGCATGTCTCTCTACGACAATGGTAAGTGGTCAAATCAGGCAGGCAGAAGCATTCTTTCTTGAATAACTTTTGCTGAGGTGGTGCCTGTAGGCTGAAACCCCTTGTGCTATTGCAACGGTGCTGGATGCCTATGTTTTGTGAAGGCCAAATGTCTAGGGCACTGGATTAAGACGTTATTAGCAAAACATATTCTGGTGGCGCTAGTTAGCTGAAACTAGAGGAATATGTGCAACAGGTGTTGTTGCATATTTCTTGTCAATTTCACATCTCTAGGTCATTGGGTTATTGAGTTATAAAATAAAATATATTTTGCAGTACCAGATGTGTCCACAGGAGGGCGCGTTGAAAGATTGATCGGTTAATATCTCCACTCCTGAGCGTCGTAGAGACTCGCAACCAGTTTCGGCCCCACCATTATTGGGTACCCGCTTTCCAATGGTCCTAAGCATGTCTCTCTGCGACAATGGGAAGTGGTCCAATCAGGCAGGCAGAAGCATTCTTTCTTGAATAACTTTTGCTGAGGTGGTGCCTGTAGGTTGAAACCCCTTGTATTATTGCAACAGTGCTGGATGCCTATGTTTTGTGAATGCCAAATGTCTAGGGCACTGGGTTAAGATGTTATAAGCAAAATATGTTCTGGTGGCGCCAGTTGGCTAGAGACTAGAGGAATATGTGCAACAGGTGTTGCTGCATATTTCTTGTCAATTTCACGTCTCTAGGACATTGGGTTATTGAGTTATAAAATAAAATAGATTTTGCAGTACCAGATGTGTCCACAGGAGGGCGCGTTGAAAGATTGATCGGTTAATATCTCCACTCCTGAGCGTCGTAGAGACTCGCAACCAGTTTCGACACCACCATTGTTGTGCACCAGCTTTCCAATGGTCCTAAGCATGTCTCTCTGCGACAATGGGAAGTGGTCCAATCAGGCAGGCAGAAGCATTCTTTCTTGAATAACTTTTGCTGAGGTGGTGCCTGTAGGCTGAAACCCCTTCTAGTATTGCAACAGTGCTGGATGCCTATGTTTTGTGAAGGCCAAATGTCTAGGGCACTGGATTAAGACGTTATTAGCAAAATATGATCTGGTGGCGCCAGTTGGCTGAAACTAGAGGAATATGTGCATCAGGTGTTGATGCATATTTCCTGTCAATTTCACGTCTCTAGGTCATTGGGTTATTGAGTTATAAAATAAAATAGATTTTGCAGTACCAGATATGTCCACAGGAGGGCGCGTTGAAAGATTGATCGGTTAATATCTCCACTCCTGAGCGTCGTAGAGACTCGCAATCAGTTTCTGCCCCACCATTGCTGGACACCAGCTTTCCAATGGTCCTAAGCATGTCTCTCTACGACAATGGTAAGTGGTCAAATCAGGCAGGCAGAAGCATTCTTTCTTGAATAACTTTTGCTGAGGTGGTGCCTGTAGGCTGAAACCCCTTGTGCTATTGCAACGGTGGTGGATGCCTATGTTTTTTGAAGGCCAAATGTCTAGGGCACTGGGTTAAGATGTTATAAGCAAAATATTTTCTGGTGGTGCCAGTTGGCTGAAATTGGGGGGATGTGTGCAAGCCGTATTGATACATATTTCCTGTCAATTTTCCGTCTCTAGGTCATTGGGTTATTGAGTTATAAAATAAAATATATTTTGCAGTACCAGATGTGTCCACAGGAGGGCGCGTTGAAAGATTGATCGGTTATTATCTCCACTCCTGAGCGTCGTAGAGACTCGCAACCAGTTTCGGCCCCACCATTATTGGGTACCCGCTTTCCAATGGTCCTAAGCATGTCTCTCTGCGACAATGGGAAGTGGTCCAATCAGGCAGGCAGAAGCATTCTTTCTTGAATAACTTTTGCTGAGGTGGTACCTGTAGATTGAAACCCCTTGTATTATTGCAACAGTGCTGGATGCCTATGTTTTGTGAATGCCAAATGTCTAGGGCACTGGGTTAAGACGTTATAAGCAAAATATGTTCTGGTGGCGCCAGTTGGCTAGAAACTAGAGGAATATGTGCAACAGGTGTTGCTGCATATTTCTTGTCAATTTCACGTCTCTAGGTCATTGGGTTATTGAGTTATAAAATAAAATAGATTTTGCAGTACCAGATGTGTGCACAGGAGGGCGCGTTGAAAGATTGATCGGTTAATATCTCCACTCCTGAGCGTCGTAGAGACTCGCAACCAGTTTCGGCCCCACCATTGTTGGGCACCAGCTTTCCAATGGTCCTAAGCATGTCTCTCTACGACAATGGGAAGTGGTCCAATCAGGGAGGCAGAAGCATTCTTTCTTGAATAACTTTTGCTGAGGTGGTGCCTGTAGGCTGAAACCCCTTGTACTATTGCAACAGTGCTGGATGCCTATGTTTTGTCAAGGCCAAATGTCTAGGGCACTGGGTTAAGATGTTATAAGCAAAATATTTTCTGGTGGCGCTAGTTAGCTGAAACTAGAGGAATATGTGCAACAGGTGTTGTTGCATATTTCTTGTCAATTTCACATCTCTAGGTCATTGGGTTATTGAGTTATAAAATAAAATATATTTTGCAGTACCAGATATGTCCACAGGAGGGCACGTTGAAAGATTGATCGGTTAATATCTCCACTCCTGAGCGTCGTAGAGACTCGCAACCAGTTTCGGCCCCACCATTATTGGGTACCCGCTTTCCAATGGTCCTAAGCATGTCTCTCTGCGACAATGGGAAGTGGTCCAATCAGGCAGGCAGAAGCATTCTTTCTTGAACAACTTTTGCTGAGGTGGTGCCTGTAGGCTGAAACCCCTTGTGCTATTGCAACGGTGCTGGATGCCTATGTTTTGTGAAGGCCAAATGTCCAGGGCACTGGATTAAGACGTTATTAGCAAAACATATTCTGGTGGCGCTAGTTAGCTGAAACTAGAGGAATATGTGCAACAGGTGTTGTTGCATATTTCTTGTCAATTTCACATCTCTAGGTCATTGGGTTATTGAGTTATAAAATAAAATATATTTTGCAGTACCAGATGTGTCCACAGGAGGGCGCGTTGAAAGATTGATCGGTTAATATCTCCACTCCTGAGCGTCGTAGAGACTCGCAACCAGTTTCGGCCCCACCATTATTGGGTACCCGCTTTCCAATGGTCCTAAGCATGTCTCTCTGCGACAATGGGAAGTGGTCCAATCAGGCAGGCAGAAGCATTCTTTCTTGAATAACTTTTGCTGAGGTGGTGCCTGTATGTTGAAACCCCTTGTATTATTGCAACAGTGCTGGATGCCTATGTTTTGTGAATGCCAAATGTCTAGGGCACTGGGTTAAGACGTTATAAGCAAAATATGTTCTGGTGGCGCCAGTTGGCTAGAGACTAGAGGAATATGTGCAACAGGTGTTGCTGCATATTTCTTGTCAATTTCACGTCTCTAGGACATTGGGTTATTGAGTTATAAAATAAAATAGATTTTGCAGTACCAGATGTGTCCACAGGAGGGCGCGTTGAAAGATTGATCGGTTAATATCTCCACTCCTGAGCGTCGTAGAGACTCGCAACCAGTTTCGGCACCACCATTGTTGTGCACCAGCTTTCCAATGGTCCTAAGCATGTCTCTCTGCGACAATGGGAAGTGGTCCAATCAGGCAGGCAGAAGCATTCTTTCTTGAATAACTTTTGCTGAGGTGGTGCCTGAAGGCTGAAACCCCTTCTAGTATTGCAACAGTGCTGGATGCCTATGTTTTGTGAAGGCCAAATGTCTAGGCACTGGATTAAGACGTTATTAGCAAAATATGTTCTGGTGGCGCCAGTTGGCTGAAACTAGAGGAATATGTGCATCAGGTGTTGATGCATATTTCCTGTCAATTTCACATCTCTAGGTCATTGGGTTATTGAGTTATAAAATAAAATAGATTTTGCAGTACCAGATATGTCCACAGGAGGGCGCATTGAAAGATTGATCGGTTAATATCTCCACTCCTGAGCGTCGTAGAGACTCGCAATCAGTTTCTGCCCCACCATTGCTGGACACCAGCTTTCCAATGGTCCTAAGCATGTCTCTCTACGACAATGGTAAGTGGTCAAATCAGGCAGGCAGAAGCATTCTTTCTTGAATAACTTTTGCTGAGGTGGTGCCTGTAGGCTGAAACCCCTTGTGCTATTGCAACGGTGGTGGATGCCTATGTTTTTTGAAGGCCAAATGTCTAGGGCACTGGGTTAAGATGTTATAAGCCAAATATTTTCTGGTGGTGCCAGTTGGCTAGAGACTAGAGGAATATGTGCAACAGGTGTTGCTGCATATTTCTTGTCAATTTCACGTCTCTAGGACATTGGGTTATTGAATTATAAAATAAAATAGATTTTGCAGTACCAGATGTGTCCACAGGAGGGCGCGCTGAAAGATTGATCGGTTAATATCTCCACTCCTGAGCGTCGTAGAGACTCGCAACCAGTTTCGGCACCACCATTGTTGTGCACCAGCTTTCCAATGGTCCTAAGCATGTCTCTCTGCGACAATGGGAAGTGGTCCAATCAGGCAGGCTGAAGCATTCTTTCTTGAATAACTTTTGCTGAGGTGGTGCCTGTAGGCTGAAACCCCTTCTAGTATTGCAACAGTGCTGGATGCCTATGTTTTGTGAAGGCCAAATGTCTAGGCACTGGATTAAGACGTTATTAGCAAAATATGTTCTGGTGGCGCCAGTTGGCTGAAACTAGAGGAATATGTGCATCAGGTGTTGATGCATATTTCCTGTCAATTTCACATCTCTAGGTCATTGGGTTATTGAGTT